>VZSG01000037.1:1858258-1955899 GCA_013398315.1 Nothoprocta pentlandii
TCAGTAGCTTTCAAAATTGATTGAGAATGGTCTAGTAATTACATCAGCCAGCTCCTTCAGAAATTGTGGACCCATGAACTGGGGTATGGCCAGTTTGCTCAAGAGATCTCCAGCTCAATCCTTGTCTCATAATGGAAAGTCTTTCTTTCTCCAGACTTTCTGCCTGAGCTCCAGGATCTGGCATTCCTGAGGGCTGGTCTTGCAAACAAAGACATTCAGTATCTCTGCCTTCTTTGTGTCCTTTATCACCAGGACTCTTGCCCCCATTTAGTAAAGGGCTCACATTTCCCCTAGTTGCCCTTTCACCCTTTCTGTTGTCCTTGGCAGCCCTCACCAGATTAAGTTCCATTTGGGTCTTGGTCTTCCTGGCTCCATCTCTGCATACTCAAACAACATCCTTATATTCCTCCAAGGTTAGCTGTCCCTTCTGTACACTGCCAGGAGCAACTTGCTCATCCATGCAGGTCTCCTGCTTCCTTTAATGACTTATTGGCCTGATCTATTGAAGAACATGGATATGAATAATTTTTCTTGGACTCCTGTTTCTCCTAGGACCCAAACCCTTTCCAGTGGGATTATTCCAAGCAGGTCCCTAGTGAGGCTGAAGCATGCTGTCCTGAAGTCCAGAGTGATTCTTTGCCCTTCTTTCTCCTCTCAGGGTCCTGAAACCCACCATCTCATGGTCGCTGCAGCCAAGGTTACCGTCTCCACCAAACCCGTCTTTGTTTGTAAGTTCAAGTCCAGGAGAGTAACTCTTCTCTTTGGCTCCTATAGCACCTACATCAGGAAACTGTTATCAATGGTCTCTGAAAACCTCCTGGGTTGCTCATATCTTGCTGTGTTTTCCTTCCAGTAGATATAACGGTGGCTGAAGTTCCCCATGAAGACCAGAGCCTGAAGACATGAAGCCACATGAGGCTTCCAGCTGTGTGTAGAAGGCCTCATCTCCTTCTTCCTCTTGAGCAGGTGGCATGTGGCTACCACTCACACCTGTGTCACCCATGTGAGTCTGCCTCTTAATCTTTATCCGCAAATTCTTGGCCAGGACACTGTTCAGCCCTAGGCAGAACTCCATATATTCCCACTGCTGTCACATAAAGGTTGTCTCCCTCTTTCCTGGCCTATGCTTTCAAAAGAGCATGTAGCCAACCATTCCAGTCTTGAGACCTATCCCGCTGTGTCCCTGTAATCGCAATGAAATCACGGTCTTTCAGCTATCGCAATGAAATCACGGTCTTTCAGCTACATACAAATCTATTTTCCCCTGGCTATTCCTCATGCTGCATGCATTTGTACACAGACATTTCAAAGAGGTGAACTTACTTCACTTAACCTTGTACTTTTGACTGAGTGATCCTTATAAGTTCACTATACCTTTTGCTATAATCCTAAAACTTTTTTCTTCCCCATCCTTCCTAGTTTAGAGCCCTCCTTACCATGTTGGCTATATTTTTCTTCAAAGACGCTTGTGACCCCCTTAGCAAGAGGGATTCCATCCTTACCAAACAGATGTCAGCTTTCAAACAGAGATGCTGTGGTCATAGAAACTAAAACCCTATTGCCAACACCAACTGCACAGGCATTTTTTGACTAGCTATATCCATCCACACTTGCTTACATACTATTCTGTCACTGGCAGGAGAGTGGAGAAAACACCAGGGCCTCCTTACTCTTGACCATTCACCCCAGAACTCTGTAGTTACATCTGGTTCTTTCCTAGTTGTCTTTAACATAATATTTCCTAAAGAAGTCCATTCTAAATATATCTATTCAAACGAATAAAATGGGGTTTCAAATCTCATGAGTCTGACTGTTTACGTACCAGTGTCTCTTCAGTGACTTCGATGGAGTTGGTCCTGATTCAGATTTGCTTTCTCCCTCTAATGTTTGACCGTACAGAATCAAAACTATTTAGAACAGTCTATAGGGAAGATAGACTTACTATGTAATAACTCCTTCTCCTACTACCTGTGTGTTTTCATTTCTTACTCCCCTAGAGACAGGGTAGTAGTCATTTCAAATAAATAACTGCTCAAGGCTAAAGTTTGTATATTTACACATGCATATTTAAGGCATGATCCTGTGTCCCAGAGCCTGCCAGAGCTCTTCTTCAAAGGGGCAGAGTGATGAGTGCCGAGTCACACCGAAACCCAGCCCAGCTGCTCCAGCATTTGATTTCACACCTGGGAACAAGTAAACAGCTGGGAAGATTAACAGAGTGGCAAAAAGCAGCAGCACTTAAAAGAACATGGTGGTTTACCACAGAAACATCTGAGCTACTGGTTATGCTGTATGACCTGCCTGAATTTTGTTTCCCACAGAGGCAGTGACGCTTCACAGGGCAGTATCTTTATCTGACTCATTCCATATCTGCCTGCAGTTAAGAGAGGTGTTTTCTGAAAACTTATTCTCATGCTGTTGGAAGTACAGGAAAAATTAGCTACTCTTATATTAATAATAGCTCTCTCAGCTTACATGGGCAGAAAACAAGCATGTAAACTAATTCAGCCAACTTTGTTCTCCTTCACTGGAGAAAGGGGAGAATGTTCCCAGTGTCCTCTAATTATCAGTTTGCCTTTAATTTTCAGTCTTTCAGGATACTCATGGAACTTTGAAAGACCAGTTTTCAAACCTAATACATAGGACAGATGCACATTACCTGCATACAGTAAACATGAAAAGTACTGTTAGAAAATTAAAAAAAAAAAAAAAGTGCAAATCTAAAAAATTTGTCTAAAATGGCTATTTAGAGGGCCAGCAACAGTGACTCTACATTGTGATTCCTAGACAAAGGCAAACAATTTTCAGGTTTAGAGAAATTTTGGCTACTCTCTGATCTAATTTTCGTAGTTTTCTTCATATCCTTCATCTAGTAGAAACAGATATAGAGCAGAAAACCAAGACTGTCCCCAATATTTATGTCCTTCATGCAATGACATAGCACGTATGAAGTGGCACTGTGCTATTTCCTTAGAGGCAGATCCTTTGTTCTAAGCAAGATTGATTTTCCTAATACTTTTTTTGACAGAGTAAATACAAGCACTTGAAACAAACATCACTTGCTACATTGTTGTGGTAAAAGCTAAGAACCTCATCTTTTCCTCTTGAGTTTCTATGGTGCTTTAATCACATTCTAGCCAGAAGTTTACTTCTTTTGTAAAGTACCTGCAAATCAAAAGGAATGGGGGTGGTGGGTAGGGCAGAACGCCTGGAAAATATATTATCTATAAACCAATTGACAAGCTGAAAAACTACAGAGATTGCAGCAATTTTCTATAAAGAATCTAGCATTATTACTTTCATAGGAAAATCATAATACATCTCTACTTTCAGTGAGAAGAAAGATAAAACCCATCCTTCAATTGTTCCAGCTAACCAGAGATTATGCTGGTGAAATACTTACATTTTGATGTAGCTCTAAACTAGGAAAATATGGGGCTAACATTTTGAATTACTGTTCTTCTTTGAGTTCCCCCTCAAAACCATGCCTTTACTGCTTAGTTGTCTAAAAGGGAAATGTGATTAAGAGAACGCTGCTTTTTATATGTTTTCCATTCTCATTCCAAATATGAAATAAAATATAGCTCTAAGACTTAGTGATCTCGGTATTGCAACTTTTTGAATTCTCATCCTTGCTGAATTTTTCATGAATGGACAAACTCAACTATATGAATTCCACCAGCTCCAACTGAGCTTAATGTTTCTGGCCAGAGTTTTACTCTAGCAGGAGTAGGAGCTGCCAGCATAAGTCATATTAAACAGTGTAAGCAGTCCAGTTTTCCAGCTCTTGGGATCACTCGCCTGGTACAATTACTCTAGAAAGAGTAAATAGGAAGAAAGTAAGCAGAGATGAGAGTATGAAGAATACCTCTAATTTTGACATTGAACAATACCAAGAATTGTAGAACAAGCACTACATTTTTTGATATAAATGCTTTGTTTAAGTCAGAAAAACTCCACTGATCCCAGTAGTGCTATACTACTTTCACCAGCTGACAAACTGGCCCATCATTTAAATTTGGCCATATGCCTGGCTTAGGTTGTTATTGAAACCTTTTCCACAGCTATAATGTTTATGCACTTATTTTACAGATACTAATGTCTCTATTTTTTTTTTTAACCTCTGCACAGACTTTCAGAGGGAAAGAGGGAGTTTTCCAATCCATTTATTTTTCCTATCATAGTTTTAGTCTGGAAGTTAAAGAATTCTCAACTGAATGGGCACATGTTAACAAGACACAGTAAATGGAGCAAAACCAAAAACAGCAACAAAAAGGTTTGTTTTTCCACAAAACAACAACAAAAACAACAAAATATGAAGGTGTGTTAAATGCAAACCACAGAAGACACAAGTTCACTATGATTGGGTGAATGCATGGTAAGTATGAAGCAGCTCAGATTTTTGCCAGAAAGTATCTTTAAATATTTGTTTTCTCTTAAAAATGTTTTTTTGAGTCTTTGCCAAAAAATATTGGCAAAAATATGCCAAAATGCTAAGTCAGAATTTCAAGTGTTTTATCTAGCAGCTCAGTATTAAATATATATATAAATATATGTATTTTTAGAAATTAAGTCAATTAATACTCTGATACAGAGACCAGTATATCAGACTTGCCTGGAAGCTTCCTTGCACTCAGTCTATTTATTACTTGTTTTCAGCAGCTAGTGGTTGGGTTCTGGGTCACAGATACAGCAGAGAAAAAAAAAGGCAGGAATCAGTCACCAGAGATTTGAGGTATCAGAGGTAAGTAAACAGAACAGCAGACATGGAAAGTGAGAGGCACAGACCGACTGTCTGTAATTAAGAATTACAGCTATTTCTTATTTAAGAAAGCGGTTTATAAATAAAATCTCTCTTACATTTTTTTTTGCTGTATTTTGTTCCTACACCTATTATTTATTTTTGCAGACAGTCTCTGGTTACCTATTCCATATATAGGCATGAGACAGAGGCTTCATTTCGCATGTTTTGTTCTTGCAGAGTGCCCCATAATACCAAAACTCTTGGTAAACTCATTAAAAAAATGCAACCATTCGGCCACAATTATTTTAAGTAACCAATAAGATTCCCCTCAACTGTGCACATCACTTTTAATGAGGAAATGGAAAGGTCAGACAATACAAATAGCAAGCAGTGAGGCACGAGGCTAGCTTTGGTTTGTGAGCAGTATCCCTAGGAATCACAGCAGCAGGGCATGTGAACTGTGTGGCACTAAATATCCCTGCTGGGTCCACGTCTCACACATCGTGCCTTAAGCAGATGCACTCATCCTATACTTAGACTGCAAGTTCTCATAATTTCGTATGGGAGAAATATATATCACAAGTTTGCCATGGTCTGCTGGAACCAAATCATTAATAGAGATAGTATTTTGTAACATAGGTGGAAAACAGAGTTCAGAATCCCTGTCCTATGGACTAATGTATATATACTGCTGTAGTCCACTGATGTGTGGCCTGGATGCTGAGAAGTAATCAGGATTAGTACTGGATAGCTCTAAAGAACCTGATAGCTCTGACATCTCTCCATGTTGCACTTCAGTTGCAATTGCAGTGAGTGTACATTGCATTTCCTTCAGAAAATGATGTTTGTACAACCCACTCTAGCACATGAGATAGATGTAGGTATAAGAGTTAGATCTAAGTTCAGTAGAGTTGTGAATGTTGCCTGATTATAGCCTAGATAGAGCGGGCTTTAGCCACAATGTTTGAGAAAGGCACCTAAAGTAGGTAGCCAGAGTATACAGAGTAATATAAATATAAACAGAGTAATTCAGTTTCTAAATGCATTGAAGGTTTTGAAATGCATAATCAGCAAGCAAAATGGAAGTAATTAATGGCATTGCAAATGTCTTTGCTTTCCTCTATTGCCAGTGGTCATGTAAATACTGTATGTGTCAAATTCAAAAAAAAAAAAAAAAACCAAAAAACACGTATTTACTAAATCTAATGAGTTTTGCTGCTGGCTCTTTAGCCAATGTTGTGAACACAGCACAGAGCAGGACCTATGACACCGTGGCAATACTTCTTGCAGGCATGGTGCTGTATCCTGTGGGACACGAGTACTGAAATATGAGCACCAGGGCTTGGAATGTATCCTCTGGAGTATATGTGTTCAGGCACTGGGTCACTAGAGCACCGGTAGCCTAAGAGCTTCATTTCCGAATGTAAATAGAATAAAACATGGTCTGTAGCTGAATATTTAAAAATGAGCATTTTCTTCTTGGCCAGTTACTGTGTATCTCACTTATGTTAACCCAAAGTACTCAAATGACCCAGGGCCTCTAATAGGATGTAGCTCTAAGAGGGATTCCTAATTCACTTTAATCATCATAAACCCATCAGCACTTTACTAGGCATTTAACTACTGTATGCCAATAAAAATGTTGTTTAAACTGTTAACTGCCAGTTTAAAGCAGCAATTAATCCCCAGGATCAACACCTTCAAAATTACTGCTATAGGCATGGATAACTATAAACCTTTTTAAAGTTAAGTGGGAAAGTGGAGGCATATAACCTGTGAATGGGTCACAATTGGTGATTTAGGGTTTCATCTCCTGCTCTGCCATTGACACATGGCATAATTCTTTGAGGAAAATGGACAAAACTTTTCCTGGGTCTGACATTCTGCATGTTAAACACCTACTTTGGTGAAGTTTGGGCCTGTATTTGAAAAGTGTTTAGCATTCAGTGTGAAAGAACTCCAGATGATTTTGGACAGACTAATGCTCCCGGAAAAGAATGGTCATATCTGGTGACAACTGTGCATACCAAGAAACTGGGTCATCACCACTTCCTGTAAAAAAACTTCATCCTTGTCTTGCTCCTACGTTTTAATAAAACTTCCTAATCCTCAATGCTGCAGCTCCTCTCTCTAGGGAACTAGCTGACCAAGCAGAGCTGATAGCTGCTCAGCACTTTGTTTTTAGTTTCTTCAATGTAGTTTTCCAATTCAGAAAGTGGCAATACCAATATTTTCTAACTGCAGTTCTCTCAGGGATTTTACATATGCAATAAGTAAAACTCCATCCTTTGGATTGTTTGAGATTAACCTTGGTGTAACAATGAAACTTAGGAGGAGAGGATTTGTCAAAATGCACATTATTCCTTCTAAAAGACATATCGGAGTCTCTCTCCCGTTTGGAAACTGCTTAACTGATGTGCACTGCACAGTCACCAGCTCTGACTGCCCTTGCTAGAATGAGAGGAGCTTGTAGTGTTTTAGTAGCTTGAGTGGTGAATGATGAATCATGGAGGAAAAAAAGAGTTTTAAACAGAAACCAGATTATACAGGTCTGTATTCAACTAATACTGTTAATAAAGTACTTCACATTTGTTGAATAAGAGGCTCAATATAAAAGTTATGTGTTTATATATGTCATATGTCCAGTTAGTGATTTGTACTCATTTATAAAACATTGTTATTGCAATTTATAAAAAGTACCATCTAGCCAATTATGATTTTTATCTAGAAAATCATTATTTTAAAACAAGTGGCAAAATGAGCACAACTTTAACCAGCAAAATTCTAAGTACAGCTTTGAAGACGAAATCCAGATCCAAGCAGATCACTCTCTAGAGAGTTTTTCTGTATGATATAATCTTGCTGCTTAGACTGCAGTGTAAAGAAGAAACACCTTGTGCTCAGCTTTTCTTGTCCCCTAGCTGTATGATCATTCATCTCCAAAGTGCCATAATCTTCGGTTCCCTTCCTTCCCCTCTCCTGATGATGCTGTATAAGTGGATGGGACCATACTCCGTGTCTGGAAATATCCAGGCTCTATACACAGACAGTATTCCCTGTGCAGCATTTCAGGATTGGGAACCTGAAAATATTAGCTGGACCATGCCAAGAGCAAACATAACAGTAAGGAAACAGCAGATAGCCCTTCAGAAAAGCAGAGCACAGTGACATCTGATTGGGCTCTATTTTCTTCTCTCTTTGTCAATCTGCTTCTGCAAGTTCTCTGTTGCTCACTTGATATTTTTAAATAAACATTTTGCTAAATCAAAATAGAACCACTATTCTAAATACTGCCATAGGCAACAAGCATATATAAACTCACAGTTCCCAAAATACGAAGGTTGGCTGCCAAGCAAAGCAAGGCCCTGCATTGAAGATGCTTTCTGCTGCAGAGAGCCAGGAGGGTGCCAGACTTTGCAGGGTACTTTAGAGGCACAGAGGTCTACAGGGACAGACCAATGCTGGTGAAGTAAAATGTTTCCATCATATAGTTTGTGGCACACTGCTTTTGAATCAAATTACACTCATTATTTTTGTTTTATCAGGACCTGTCAATATGGAAGATATGAACATTCAGAAATAATGTGTCACTTGTTTCACTTTGTGTTGCCCATGACAAAAAAATTGTATCACATCTCCAAGATTTCAGTAGCATTAAAGACAATAAAACTGTTTTTTCTATAGGAAGCACTACCAACCATTTGTATTTTGAAAACCACAGTGTACCATACTATTTTCATAGTATCTGTGCCACTTTGTATAAGCCACTTTTCATAGTATAAGCCACTTTGAAGGCAAGGAAAAAATCCCCTGAAGCTTTGAAGGGAAGTGACCAAATGCAACATATAGCACAAGTGATATTAAATGCCTCCAAATAGGACAATCATTATATGAAGAAAATGTGATGGAAATGAACTTCAGCATAGCTAATGCTTTCCACTAAATTGTTAGTTAAGATTATCTTATTTTCTTTTCCTCCTCTCTATTTCAAATATTTAAACTTATGATAAAAAGGTATGTTTGGAAAGACTGATAAGAAAAAGTTTAAATATCACTCATTCTTCAGCTCCTAGCCCCAATGGCAGCCTTGCATGCCTCCAACTTTAGAAACTATAATGAGATTCCTCAGTACATAATGTATCTCTTCTCAAAAACTCATCTAAAGTAGTATATTCAGAGAGACAGACAAGTTGTATGAAGATTAGAAGATGTAACTGCAATTAATATTTCTTCTCTTTCTCCATCAGTTATCACTGTTAATAGTGGAACAATAAATCTCCAGATGAGCAATTGTATCTAGTAAACCAGAGATAACACTGTGATACATAGAATCACATACATTACTGAAGTATATAATACTAATATCCCAGGGTCCAAACACCCTCTTCTCCAGTGCAAAGTGATAAAAATTTTTAGAATTTCAAGTAAATTTCTTGTAATAATTTCTTAATTTAATATTTAATTAATTAATAATTATTTTAGTGCAATCAGCTAACAAAATATGCTCTCCACCATAACATATTCTGCCCCATAATTTCATTTGGGAGAGAAAAAAAATGAGAAATTTAATCTCCAGTACAAGGTCTACACTTACAGACTCTTAAAAAGAAGAAATTCTCCCTTTAATGCTTTTTATAATTTGTTTGCAATTAGCACTTCATCCATTCAACTGACAGTACCATGAAAAGAAATCCTGTGGCATCAAGGATTAGACAAAACAAAGAATAGCTGTTCCGAGGATGAAGATAGATCGGTACTAATGGGAAGGGGAAGAGATTTGAATGGTTTAGTTTCACAGTGAATTATTCTTTGGTTGACAAGTACTCAATTCAGACTGTAATCCTCGTGATTTACATCCATTTGGCATCCAGGCAGTCAGCGATCTGGTCTTAGTCATTTCTTGGCCTAATCATAGCAATGCAAGGGACCTGAGAAGGAGGATTGAAGCTTAGTCTGTACAAAATTCTGCAGGCAACTCAGGCGGGTGCAAGCAGATGGATGTTGCCTTGCATACGGACTCAACTTCATGCCAAGCTCAAGGTTTTGGTCCACATCACCAATGTATTGTATGAACTTCACCTGAAATATGCAACTGATCATCCAAACCTGATGACTTATAAATGTATTCCAATGCAAGTTCAACAGGATAAAAGCCATCTTTTTAGGGAAAGATGATGATTCTTTAATTTTCACTCCAGTCAAAGGCTTTTGATGTAGAAGACCCTCACAAATTTAGTATTCTAGGTGGAAAGCACAGTTTCTTGTGAAGTATTTAATCAAGGTAAGTGCATGAATGTGCTTTTGCTGTTCTTTTGCTTTTAATCTACCTTCTTGTCAAAAGCTCTATAGAAATGTACTTGCCAAAGACAGGAGATGTGAATATTATGATTCTTCAAGGCAGAGAGCACTCTGATAGCATAGTGATGGGCATCCCATGAGAAAGGTGAAGAGGCAAATAAGAAAAAGCAAACATGAACATACTGTATTTTTAAAAAAAGTCTCAAATAAATTAGCAGTTGTAATCAACTAAAATGTATTCAAAAAGACATAATTGCAGCTCAAGTGACTTGAATCACTTTAAAAATAGTCCTTGAAAATAATCCTCAAATAAGAAAAAAAAAAAAAGAGGGGAATCTGGGAGGTGAAATTGGAGGTCAGGAAGATACTTTGAAGATGGAACAAGATATGGGGGATTTAGAAGTGGAGAAGAGGTTAATCAAAATTTGCATCCCTTGTAGTATCAGCACCCATATGTGCAGATCATTAGTATAATATCCCCATTCCAACTGGTGTTGGTTCGCCCTTCACCTTGTTCTTCAAAAAGATGTCACAGATTATTTATCCTTTCATGTAGAAATCAGAATCCTCATGGACTCGAATCATGAGAGAGGGAAGGGGAGAACTGAAAGAGACTATGAAGCTTGTGGGCCTAGAAGCAAATTACATACCCTATGTGCAGCCGGGGTGTCTATCTCAAAGTCTGTCTAAGCAATAACTACAGAAGATCTCAACTTCTTTTTTAATGATGGCAAAATCATTTTAATCTACATAGAAAGAAATCTAGCAAAAGAACATTGCAGCTCACTTTATCTCTTCAGTTCTATGCTACCGTTCCTGGGTAGGGAAAGCTCTGATTTAATGAGAATGACTTTGCTGTGGTAGTAGCAAAAGAAAGAGGCAATAGTCACCTACAGATCTATTATACAGATCTATACAGATCTATTTAAAAAAAAATGTGTAGAGCAAAATTTAAATGTGCTTCTCCTATAATGTCTTTTAACTCCTACATGTATATGAGTAAAGAGATATTTGCATGAGTAACATGTTTAATTTTGTATCTGCTTAAAAGCATTTTACCTACTTACACCCACTTTGTAACATAACATATTTTTTAACTCAAAGTGAAGTTCTCCCTAGAACACGCATGAGAGCACACTTCAAAAAATCATTATTTGAGAGAATTTCAATTCTCATGCACTTGTTACTAAATGCCTTTCTGAACATATCTTAAAGTTAAAGACACTGGTGTGCAATAATTTATTAGTCCTATTCATAGTAAAATAGTAAAGAGGATATTTCAGGAATTAAGCTTAATTTTAACAATATTGTCATTGGAACTATCATTATTTTTGTTATATCTGAATTAGGTTTATTTAAAATGCAGAGAAAGTATTTTCTTGAAAGCATTTTGGTCCAAAAGTTGTTTTTGTTCTTTTTTTAACAGACAGTATAAATAAAGTGACACAATGTCCTAATCTGCTTAGAACAGTTCTTTCCTCTTGGATATGTAGTTTGTACTACTGATTAGCTGCTGGAATACTTCTAATGACAGTTCTTTCACTACGAAAACGTATGTTTATTTGAAGGTACTTTAAAAAGCCTTAACGAATTAAGAGTCTGACCACCTTCCTTACCTGGAGATTTCACATGGCAGTGGTGCTGGGGAGAGCGGTACGGAATGCAATGTGTGACCTCCCTCTGCTGGCTCTTCCCAGAGCTGCTCCCAGAGCCCCGTCGTTCCCAGAAATAAATGTGAGAAAAAAATTAAAGAATAAAAGCTAAATTTATTTTTGCAACTAATGAAATCACACCTAGGTACATTAGTTGCAAAATCGTATAAAAATTATATTACTAATTACAGTGTAATTGCATCACTTCCATAGCATGGATTTTTTTTCTTTTTAAGGCACTGGTTTTAGACAAAACGAACCAATTAAACTTAAGTTTGTGGTGATGTTCAATACAATGGGCTGTTTTGAGAGAGCAAATGTGATCCATAGCTATCATAGGGAGAACGCTTTTGCTGCCTGTAAATGCTCAGAACAGCTGCTTTGGGAGTTCAGCTATCACAGTAAAAATGCAGAACAAGAGGTGACTTGAGTATGGGGGAAGGAGACAGGATGATAGGGATGTTTTTTTGTGACTAACCCTCCCTCAGGCAAACACCACAGTATATCTTGGGTTGCATAAGGCCAGCTTCTGAGTATCTCTAGGCACTAATAATCACTGATAAAAATATATTCTTTTTTTATTCTACAGAGTACTTAAGAAATCAATCTTTTCTTATTATTTTATTTATCTATTTATTTATTTATTTATTCCCGGCATCTTTCCTCTATTTTTATCTAAAATAAAGTTAAATAAAGGATAAAGATTTTCGTTCAGGCTGGATTCTATGCGTTGGCTGCCAGCTCATGAACTTTTCTGACATCTGAGAAGTACCAATGCTTGAATTTTAACTATGGAATTCTATGACTAAAAGTATGGAAGACTTTCCATTATCAGATCAATATTTTCATGCTAACACATTTTTCACTACCAAATATATTCTAGCCACCCTTCCCTCCGGAATACTTCTAGCAGAAAATTGTCTAAAAGTTCAAGACAATCATTGCAATAAATTTAGGTTTCACCATAGGAGCCCTATTTAACAAACTTAATCTTCATGAATGAAAATAAAATTAAGCCTTTCATTGAAGCCCAGTTATGTCATATTTCATTTGCAATTTTTGTGGGTTTTTCAAATGTCCTGTCCTGTCAGCCTGACATGACAGACAAAATCTTGGCATCATTACTGTTGATGACAATTTTGCCATGATTTTTTTTTTTTTACCAACAATATTTACGTTGTTTTTCCAATTCAGCCCTGAGGAGACCACACCTGGAGTGCTGTGCCCAGCTCTGGCCTCCCCCAAACAAGAGTCATGGAGCTACTGCAGGGAATCCAGCAAAGGGCTAACAAGAGACTGGAGCCTCTCGTAAGAAAAGGGACTGAGAGATGGGACTGTACAGTCTAAATAAGAGAAGGTTGAGAGGGGATCTTATAAATGTGTATAGGTATCAAAAGGGAGGATGTAAAGAAGATGGGGCCAGATTCTTTGCAGTGGTGCCCAGCAACAGGAGGAGAGGCAACGGGCACAAACGGAGACATGAGCAGCTCCATCTGAACATGAATAAAAATTTTTGCACTGTGAGGGTGCCTGAGTACTGGAGAAAGTTGTAGAGAAAGAAGGTGGAGTCTCCTTCCTTGGAGATAGTCAAAAGATGCCTGAACATGATCCTGGACAATGCACTCTAGGTGACCCTACCTGAGCAAAGAGATTGGACCAGATGATCTCCTGAGGTGCTTTCAATTCCAGATGTCCTGTCATCCTGGAATTCCAGCAATGGGATTACTGAAGACATTTTATTCACCTCTTTTTCTTCAAGCAGCAATTAAGTAACTCAGCCTGTCCCTTAATACTAGACAGAAATTGTTAGTCAAAT
Organism: Nothoprocta pentlandii; assembly: GCA_013398315.1. Lineage (NCBI taxonomy): Eukaryota > Metazoa > Chordata > Aves > Tinamiformes > Tinamidae > Nothoprocta > Nothoprocta pentlandii. The sequence goes on from VZSG01000037.1 coordinate 1,871,769, forward strand.
TATATAAATAAGCAAAGTTTTTTGTTACTATTTTTTGAAATTATTCACCATTTATCCTTATTTTAACTATTTAATACTTTACTTGAGCAATAAGTTGTAAACCCCTTTCTATTCATTTCACTTCTGAAAATATTTTGGGCATTCTCTGACCTCTTTTCCTCCCTCTCACTCATCCTCTCAGTGCCACAGCAAAATCTAGGGAAGTTCCTTTGCCTGTTAAGAAAGAGGACTAAAATGACCATCATTGTATTTATGATTCTTTGCAACTGAATACAGTTGGTTAGGTTTTTTTTGCTTTCTCTGTTAGGAAGTTGAACGTGAACAGCTTGATCAACATAGAAGTGTCTTTACTGGAAGGGAATGTCAGAAGGCCATACAAACAAACAAACATAAAAATTTTCTTCTCTAATTACATAATTTCAAACACATTCAATCTGAGAAGTTAGCACTATATGACCTGATTATTTATTCATAGTGCTGTTCTTTTCCTTGTGATTTCTGGATGTGCAACCTCCAGTTGTTCACTGACAGCTTCAGCCTGGAGGCAGAAGATTTTCACATGTGTTTATAAAGTAGCCTTCAGTGAAGATCAAATCCAGAGGATCTTAAAGGTGCTCATACCCCTGCCCATGAGTTCACCTACAATGCATGTGATGCATCCCAAATGAGCTAGCAGCAAGCTGTGTGCATATAACTCCTTCATTTTCAGTCTTCTAGCACATGCTGCTTTTTCCTAAAGTAGTTTCTTTAGAATCTTTTTTTTTTCTTTTCTTGATTACTTTCTTTATAGTGACTTTAGTAAAAGGAGAGTATTTCTGGGGTTGGAATTTCAGAACTAGCATTGAATACTCTAAGAAGAGAAACAATTTATCCAAATAAAGTTATTTATTTTATATTTTTATTTAAATTTTTTAAGATATAAGTGTGTATATATACTTCTGACTTTTCATTGTTAAACAGAGCCAATAGTAATGATATCTTAAACATGATTTTCATGCATTATTTAAAATAATTAAGCTAAAAGTTGAAGATTTACCACACTTACCAACATCATTTTTACTGATAAAGACAGTGTATAATATTGCTTCCATCAGGGTTTGCTATCATGAATGCACATGAAAAGAAAACTTAAAAATAATAGTCATTGATTAATGACCTTTCAGATTAAACAAATCGATTATTTTACACCAAAATAAGCACAGAAATTGATATATGAATTATTTTTAAAGTGTGAAATGTAACAGCTAGAAGTATCTTTTAAAGAGATACTTTTTTAAGAGCTCTGAGTGACAGATGAGCTTAAGAGTTGTAGTCTGTCTCCAAATACTTTGAGAGTTAAAGGGAGGTTACAGCTAAGATAACTGCCACAAATGAGTTAAGCAGCCACTGATTAGAAGCTCTTCAAGGTCTGCTTATAAGTGCTAAGCAAGAGTGTTTCTGCTCTGAGTTACATAGCCCTGGTATATTTGTGATAACCCTCTACCAGAGAGATTTTCACTTTACTAAACGTAGAGACAAATCAATTGAAAACTTTCATGACTTGACATATAGTTTAGAAATACACCAGACATCTGCCTAATATCTAACTAGAAACATTTTCTTGTGACACACTATTCTGATCTCCTGGTCATTCTATAATTATAGCAGCAGTGACAACAACCCTATGCCTTTCCTGCCACAGCCTCAAGAAAGTAAATAATGAGGAAGATTTTGCCTCAGATATAAATGTGCCTTATTAGAAGAAAACTTTAAACTCTCAACCAAATAGCAATATTGATAATGGGTATCATTTATATTTTCAGAAACAAAAATTATTATTGCTGTGCAACTTGATGTTAGACATAAGCCTTAATAGCAAGTTCAGCAATAGATAACAGCTACACACAATTTGTCTCTCCACCTCAGTAAGTGGTTATACTTTGCTCTAAAGCTTTTAGTCTCAAAACAAATGCAGGTAATAAGTTTCTGAGGGTAAAACCAAGAAATCAGATTTGTCTTCAAAAGCCTGACACATATGGTATAAGGTAGAAGTCAGTAAACTCAGGTAATATGCTGAGACTCTACAATAAGAAGGCAAAAAGTTCATGGCATTCAGTGTGGAAATTTATCTTTGCATCAATTCCATATGAGAATGACGTAATTCTGAGTATGGGGCATTAAGTACTGTAGCATAACAGGAAGCCATGTCATATTCTTAGTGTCTCAACAAGAGATTGTTATTGTGAGTCTCTGAATAAAAATCCCATGTAAAGAAAGTTTTCACTATTTAAGGACTTCGGACACTGCTAAGTATGTCTGTTTTAGAAATTCTTTAGGCACTGCTTTAGAGTATATGACCACAGAGACACAAGAAAAACTATAGTTTGTGTATCAAAAGGTGTGTCAAAATACACATTACCTCTTTACAAACTCTTTATGTGATGCTTTTAAATTACTATTCCCACCTGCCCTAAGGAGATAGCTTATGTGGAGGGATAAACCATCTTAAATCTGTTCTCAAGTATATAGAGCAGCTGATAAGGTAATTTATCAGGTGATAAGGTAAGGTAAACCAAGGTAAATTGCTGTTTTCATATTCTATTTCCTTCCTGCTCCCATCCTCTGTCCTATCTTGATTCTTACTTAGCCTCTGTTACAGGTTAAAAACAGCTAGCTCATATAAGTAAAATGCACATTTGTCTAGCTCTTTTCCCATAGCCTTTGAAGGATCTCCAAAGAGATCAGAAGGACTCAGGGCAAAATAGTGAGAGAACCAGCTTAGCAGCACTGTAGTATGACCTATTTTTAACCCAATAATGGATATTTTTTCCCCTGATCCAGTTACAAATTGAATTATTTCTGGTTGGTTCTTTCCCTATATATTTAATTGATAAACTCCCTTAGAAGGGATAAATTCACTAGCATAAGGCTAAAGTTTACCAGCTTACTCTCTGCTGCCTGTGCCTTTCCTTTCCGTAGTAATATTACCATTTTTTTGGCATCAAACTGTCTTCCACAACTCTGTCCAACTTTAAATTTTGTTTTCCCTTTGCTTTCAAACTTACAGCCTATTCATCTTATGCCTCAAAAACATTTTTTTTTCAGATTAAAAAGTATGTGAGGTGCAACTCCTTCAGAATTTTTTGTAATGCCTTTTTGCAACTAGTTTTCTTTGCCTACAGCAGTCCCAAATTATCTAGATTGTGTACTTCAAAGTGAAGCTTTTTTTAGAAATAGAGCAACTCTCTACCTTTGTATTTGCCTGCACTAGTACTTTTGTGCCCCCAAAAAGCAGCATTTTCTCCACTCACCATCTGTATTTATATGGCTTTTGGACACTTCGTTTGGATAAAGCCTTACTATGAGCTGAAGAGGTCATTTTTCTTAGATCATTAATTGCAGTATCAGTTACAGGTCAGTAGATTCTCAAAGGCAAAGAAGACAATAAATACTTATTTTAATCAGTGTCAGAGTTTTAAACAGAAATCTCTAGTATACAGTATAAAAACTTGTTCCAGTTGTGTCATATCAGAGACTCTTTCATATTTATTTTTTCAGACCTCCTAGATTCCTCTACAATTGACTTCTTTACTAAGAGACCCATTTCCATGCACCTCCTCTCTGTCCAAGTAAAGTTTAGGAAGCACAGAGCCTCACACAAGATTTGGGGAGGTCTGATTCATGATACTCCCAGCTGTGGCTTCTATCTACAAGACTAAAAGCTTAATTTGTGCATTTACAGTTAACTCACATAACCATGTAGGCATGCTGAGATTAAATTTGGGACTAAAATTTATTAGTTTATATTATTTCTATTATGATAATGCAAGAAGATCTCAACCCTGTTTCAAAATCTGTTCTGATATACTATGTGGGAAATATGTACATAAGATAGACCTTTCCTAATGGAAAACATTATTTAAAATTTTTTTTCTGCAACAGATGTATAACTTTCCTTTCCACACAATCCAGGGAAATCTGTTAAGTATATAACATAAGTATTTTCTTAACTCTGATCCTAAGTACCATTTATAACTGTCTGTCTGTCTCTGGAGTATGCTTCACTAATAGCATTCTCCAGTCCTCTACATTACCAGTGCTATGTCAAATGTGATAGGGTCTAGGCAATAGGATCCAAAAGAGGCTAGTTACAACTCTGTCATGGTGCCAAATGTAAATATAAATCTTTCTAATTATAAGTGTTTGAAATATAGATGGATAAAATGGCTTTATGGCAATTTAATGCTTCGAGATTGAAACTTTTTATGTATAATGGTGTAATGTATGGCTCTGTGCCTTCACTTCTTTTAGGAAAGTCAAAGGGAAAAAGAACAAATTTCCTGGTGGAAAAGGAGGTATTATGTCTTTAGAATGAACTAATGTTCCACTGTTTTCAATAACATTAGTAAAACACATTAGCTAGCAGTATTCCTTAAAAAAAAAAAGAAAAAAGAAATATTTTAAATATATAAATATCGTGCTTTTTACTGAAGAGGTGCATAGGGTGTTATTCTTGAGGATATATTTATGATTCCAGGGATATTCAGGTGTAAGGGGAAATTAAACCATGAGTTCATGTATGTATTGTAATTATTCAAAATGTATAAATGTTCATATATGTGTGCACATATATATTATAATACTATTGACCATATACTAATTAAATTCTGAAATCAGAGGGCCTGACTTTCCTCTGCTACAATCTCTGTACAGTGATGTATCTTCACTGAGGTCCACCTATGCCCAAAATTAATTTATTGACAAGGTGGGATGCAAAATAGGAAATGCTTAACTGCTTTGGGGTAAGATGTTTCAACACTTTTAGGAAATACCTTTTCTTTTTATCCCAACAGTGTAGACGTGATTGTTTGCTTGACCTTGGTAAACACCAAGGAAGCCAGGTAATGTCAAGTCATACATTTAAACACTGCATTGCTAGTAGACAGGTTCTCCTCCAAAGTCACTAAAGAGTACTGGTTGTAATTGATACAGCGGGTGGATTTCCAGTTCACCTTTGTAACTCAGTAACAGCTAGATAGTGCAAATACCGTTCCAGATGTTCTTTATAAGAAATATATCCTATCATCTTCCCTTAGATTTTAAGCAAAAAGGATATGCAAGCAGTGATGCTTGCTTTTTATAAGTTATTTTGTAAGTCATTTTATAAGAACTCTTTATAAGTTAAAGCAATGGGTGGTGGCCTTCAATCAGCACTGAGCACTACTGGAATTTTGTTTTCTGCTTTTTCTCCTGTCATGAAGTTGACGAAGGAGCCATTGGCTCTACCTGGAGGCATCAGAGCCCAACATTACTCTGCAGAGTTCTGAATTCCCTCTACATCTGTAACTGTTTTAAACCACAAACATGAAGTCGTTATCATCACATTATCATAAACTTTTTCTGTGACTGTTTATGAGGCTAAATGCAGGAGACAACTTAGCATCTCTTACAGTCATGAGCAGCATTCAGGGATTATAACAGTGCGGATTTTCAGACAGTTTATCCCTCTCAATCTTCCAGCAGATCTCTACTAGCTTTTGATCCCCTCTGTGTGAGAGAGGTATAAACCTTTCTTATTGGTGAAATTCAGTCACTTGAAGCCCAAGTATCTGTGTATAGGGTTTATTGGTATATCAACCATTTCCACAGCAGGGACAGTAGCTTGGCTGCTGTCCTGCCTTGGACCAACAGCCTGATACAACCCCCAAGGTGTCTCTTGAGAAGATTTAGATCCTCACCCTGTCTCAGCCTCAGCAGCACCCCAGAAATACTGATCCCCCTGCCCATCAGTCATTAAACAATGTGGCAAGGCTTGTGCATCAACAGAGTCCTACAGATTCAACCAGCCCAACCAGTAGCCTACACATCAATGGGTTTTGCAGCGAGGAAATTAAAGCTGACTAAAACACCAAAACCACACAGTTGCCATCTGCATAATATTGTCAGTGTTATGCTGCCTGTCTTTAACAATGCGAAGGTTATTGCTGAGATAAAGTGTGCCTGATTTACACTTAGGGAAACAGATAAGTTAGGAATGCTTGGAAAAGTCAATTAGTGTAGACAAAGGTATTTGATACTTGTATCAATAAATACACCAATAACTCGATTAGATTTTGTACTGCTTGTGTGACCTATTCATCAGAATGTCTGTATACTCCTGAGGATTGACATCACAGTTTAAAGTAATTGTAAAAAAATCATCTATTACCTCATGGAGTTCTGAAACAGCAGGTGATTTTCATCTGTGTTTCATCTATGTTTCATCTATGTTTCTATGACAAGAAAAAGTAAATATTATTTTTCAAGTGCCTAATTTCTCCCAGTAATGATTTATTTTCATGTAATGAAATCAAATATCTCTAATGAAGTTAATAACTCTTGATTCTTTTTCCTAGTCTGAAATACTTTAGTCTTCAAATAACTATTAAACATTATTTGATTACAACAAGGCAGCCTAGCCTGGGTATTTTCACCTGCAAGAACATGAAACTAAATCATGACAAATGCATGTTTCTAGGCTTAAATTTACTCTATATAATCCTACTTAAAGGAAGTACAGAAAAAATATGTGTTTCTATTAATGGTTTTCTGAGATCAATTCTTCTTTCTTTCTATGTCATACTCAGTAAGATATCTAGTATCATACTCTCAATCTTTTATTATGACTTATTTAACAGTCCTTTAAATATCTGCTCTTACACTTATGTAGTAAGAAAAAAAAAAGACAGGTTTTCAGGTACACAAACCTTTCTTATGTGTGAGGAAAAGCAGGCTATCTTAAGACTTACTTTACTTTAAGTAATCTGAAAACTTCAGTTAGTTATCATCTATCAACTAGATGGATATGCTGTAGTATCAGTACTAGACAGTGTTCTGTATGGCCAGATCTTAGCTTATTTCCAGCCTGATTCTTTAGTTTAAATACAGAAATAGTTCTCTACTTACTACACTAGATGCTGAAATTGAAATTTGCAATGTTCAGCATGTTTGTTCAATTGCTATTGATTCTTGCACATTGCTTCATATGTCTTTACTCAATTGCTATTACTCCAGCCCTGGAGGGCAAATTAATCTTTCATTTTATATGCTGGTTCATAATCATCATATTTGTACTGTGAGCAATCTTCATGTTCTATTGACTTTGTTTTAATTGTAATATATCTTATTATGTTATACATTATATTATGTTGAACATATATATGTTTTGACTTAACTTTACGATTACTTGAGTAACTTTCCTAGCAAGAGTAATTTCCAAACAGGTAAGGTCATTCAAAACTTATATGAGTCCCAGACTCATTTCCTGAAGTTGCCTTGAAGCAATTGTAAAATAGTGACATGGAATTGTTATGATACTGATTGTACAACACAGTTCAAAACTATAGCTTACAAGTCCTTTGAAGTAATAAAAATGTTTTCCAAAGCTGACAGCGAGACTACTCCTAGTGAGGTCTAAGATATGAAGGGAGGGTAATCAGTATAAAAAGACTCTGAAGATTATGAAGATTATTCAAGACTGTTATGAAGACTATTCAATCTCTCTTTACAGAAAAAAAATGTTTAACAAAATGTATAATAGGATCTGCACTGTCACGACCTCTTTGGTTTTGTCCATTTTACTTAAGTAACAGACATTCAATATGATGTCAAATCCCAGTCAAATCCATCATTAGCCACATATGTATATGCTATTTAGACATTTGTAGCCCGTATTCTTTCTAAAACACAAAGACGTGATGTAATGGATGCAGTGCATTTCACCTTGAAACATGTGGATTTGTCACCAAAAAAGGAAGAGACCTATCCTGACTGAAAACCTATTAATTACCAGATGACCCGTAGTCTAACAGTTTAACCAGAAGATGAAACAATTCCCAATTTACTTAGAAATGTGGTCAAACAATCTTCTAGATAAGGAGAACTGAATAAAAATTAGGATGAAAGGCTAGATTTTTTCCAAATCACTTCCAAGAATTCAAAGCAAAATCTGGCTGCAAGTGTGATCATATTCTTCTACATATTCAGTTCAATCTGAGATCTGAACCTATTGATCTGAAGATAAATTCGGCAGAATGTTCCTGAAGTTAGGAGCCAAGTGGAGCTTGCTTTTACCAGTGACTTCTCTGATGGAAGCTCCTGAATAGCCTTAAGTGATGCCCAATGGGAATCCAAAGGCTAGAACTCGCATCTCCTCAGACTGGCCAGTCACCTGAATAAGACAGCATGACCTTTCTGACATACTTGCTGTAAGTTAAAATTTTTTTTTCTTTCACTTTTTTGTTTCTGACTTTCATAAATAATAGTAACTGCATTGTCTACGTGGCATATTATGAATATGGAGAACTTCCTTTTCTGCCTGCTTTTGCCTTGTTTAAGCATAAGCTAAAGCTTCTTAACAAGACATTGCGTACCTAAAGAACAGATTAGGTCTATCTGAGGAAAGGAAAATTATCACACGAACTTCAGCTCTCCAGAACACCCTCTGAAGTATTCAGAGGGCAATGGAGTTGGTTCTTCTGTTCAAGGTAATGGGTCAGGTGCAGAAGACTAAAGGCAGAAGAGACTTAAGTAAATATTAGCATCATTGAAGATTTTCTGGCCTACAGGAAGTTATTGGAGTCACTCATGAGCATTAAGAATCACAGGGAGCATATCACAAGCTCATTCACTGTGTTTTGTATTTGTCTTTCCTACTGTGAAAGCTATATACATTGATTTCCATTAGCCCCATGCATATGCACCAACATTTGCAAAACGTTTGTCACAGCATGTTTTTCACTCAAAATTCGTAAGAATCATACATGCTGTATATAACATCATGCCTATGTAATCACTTGGTATTTTGGATACTTTTCATTTCTCTGGTCAGCATTTCTATTTGCCAGTTTGCTCCCCCATGCTGTTATAAGTTCTTTTTTTCTCCTTAATTTTCACCTCTAGTGCACTTATCCATTTTCTCATTCAGTTACAATTCTCATTGGCTGTGTCTACATTTTGACTGCAGATTAAATCCAGACTCTGCTGGAATAAGAACACTCCCACTATATGATGCAGAGTGCAGATAAAATTACACTTGAGCCAGCAAAGTAAGTTTATAGAGCTCAAAAAAATGTTGATGAGTTAACTTTGTGCCAGCTGACTTTATGCTAAGTCAGGACTGTCTGACCATGCCAAATCTCCCACAGCTAGTGAACCTCCTACAGATAGGCTGCGAGCATTTTCACAGTCCCTTCCTGCTCCTTTTTTGCTTGTTTACCCACAGAGGCATGGTCCTTGGAAGCAGCCTTGCATCCTTTAATGCAGATCCTGGGCACTATATTTCCCTTTCTCTTTGATTCTCATTTATAGTCATGGACCTCACCAAGGATCTGCCATGCATTGTGTCTGTATATTGGTCTGTATATTAGACTTAGCTTCCACCACATAATTCAGTGGTTTGAAACCACCATGGTTTCATCACTGAGACAGATCCAGTCCTTAAGCCAGATCAATGTCATGTGGGTACCATTTTCATCATCCTGGATCTCATCTTGTTCATCATAACCAAGAATGATTATGTGTAGATTTAGTTGCCAAAGTTCTATTGGGAGGTTCTTGTACAGATCTCTTATTGCCAGCAAAGATTCTTTGTGTTGAACTATTCCTGTGAATGAGGGTCAATGAGTATATTCTGTCTTTGCAAGACTGGCGTAGCCTTGAGTCATGCCCTGCAGCTCAGCCATTAGCATTCTCATTTGCACAATTTTGGTTTGGGCTAGCTGAACTTCTCTCATGGACCTGGTTTGCAAAATAGCATGGACCAGGGATTGCCCTATAGGTACCCCAGATGAGGCCACCTGTCTTTTTCCACTGTGAAAGAAGAATTTTTCTTTCTGCCTTCAGGGCCAGGCAAGAGGTCCTGGTTTTGCTTATTGGTATAAGCTCAGCTAAAAAGATAAGCTGAGCTTGACTAAAGTAAAGGCTCTGAAGAAGTGTTAATGGAGATTGAGGATTATAGTGGTTGAATGAATGCTGCAAAGACATATGGCAAGTGTCATGAAGAGCTTGGGAACAGCCCAGCTGAGGTGCAATATTTGAGTGCAGCATCCTCTGTAGCGCACAGGCCGCTGTTTCAAGCTCCGCTTTGTTCTTCTCTTTGAGGAAGAGAGAGCATCTGAGGACAAAGTCTGGACCATTTCTGAAGGCCTTCAAGACCTATATATATTTTCTTATCATTTTCTAAGCATACAGCCAGCTCCTAGGCATTTTGCCAATAAAACAATTTAGTGTTGCTGGCTATTCTGGCCTTGCAAATCTGTGTCTCCCTGCTTGAGAGCTCCTGACTGGGGTCTGGCCATTTAATACCCAAGTCCTTCCCCTGTCATATTAACTTCTCAATCCAGGATCCAGTGTCTCCAGTCCAATACCTGTGGATATTTTGACTTCTTGCTACGCCGACAATTTGGGAAGTCATAAATCACGGTGCAATAGGTGTTTCTCCTTGTCTCCTACTTTCCACCATAAGCTCTTCCTGGATTATTTTACTAGCGTTGCACAGTAAACCATTTTAAAGAAAAAACGAAGATACACAATACACACACATACACAGACAGAAAAACACACACAAAAAAAAATTATGAATTTTCCAACTTAAAAATATATTTAGTGAAGTGAAAAAAAAGATTGGACTGATGCCCCTGCTCTCCACCCCCACCCCTACCCCCCTTATTCTCTTCACTTAATATTCTCATTTCAACTAATGTGTCAGAGGTTATACAGCTGTACTTCAGCTGGAAATAGGTAAAGAGAATACCCAGCTGCTTCTTGGAATGACCGGCATCTCCATAGAGGCCATTTTTTCTGCCTACACATTCAGTTTTTTGGAACATTTAGTAAAAATGCATTCTGTTGTAAAAACATTTCTATAGTCCTGTGGTTACAAAAGACATTTTCACTATCTAGCATAAACAGCTGCCTATTAGGGTCATCAGTAGGACTGTCCACCTCTGATTGTCCCCATGATTCATCACAGCTCCCTCTAAGTCCTTGTCATTCATATAGTGGATCCCATGATGGAAGAGGCTTCCTCTTCCAGCTGGAGGCAGCTTCCTGAATCCAGTAGTTATCCCTCCTCCATCTCAGCTTTCCTTGCCCAATGCTGGCCAGGCACAGGATCACACAGATAGAACATAATATCACCAGATTTGGCCTGAATAGATGATAAAAGTTAAGAATCAGTGACAGCATAGCAAAAGTTACTTATTAAGCTGTTGGATCTGCAGTGAACTTTTTGTGTTCTATTTAGGGACTTTGGGTAGCTGTAGCCAAAGCTAGCCAGCTAGCACATGAGCTTGGACTTCAGCCACGTGGATGGGTAATCTATGAAATTAAAAGTGTGAGAGCAGAGAAGAGAGGACTTAAAGAAGAAAACACACTCTGGCCCAGAGTAGGTATAATGTTCTGTGGTTGTCCTGGGCCAGAGCCAAATGACAACTACAGCTGCACTCAATTACTTGCATACTAGCACAGACCCACATCAGGACAAGATTCAGAAGATAGGAGAGGTAAGTTATGAAAGACCTACTATAGCATGTAGGAAGGTCTTTACTGGCATCTGGGTCTTACACCTCACACCCCTTCAATATTTAAATCATAGAGTTCTTGAGCAGTTTCCACAGTCCATGTCTCATACACTTTCCTCAGCAAGCAGATCACTTCATTTCAATTCATTTCCAGAGATCAAATCCCAATAGAACAAAAACAGACTGCAAGTGATGCCTTCTGGGTTCACATGTGGTTCTGTATTCCTGGGAGCTAAACATACTCTATATTTTGCACAGTTTCTGTTTTACCTTGTTTATGGCATTTGTTTTCCAAATTCTTTGCTTCAAAGTCTTTATGCTTTCTTCTTTGGCAAAATCTGAGCTCTGTTTATTTCTATAGTTAGTATCCCAGAACCTTCAGAATTGGAATAGAAAATTTGGGATTTAAAAGATGGTAAAAACTATACTGCTGGAACCCGTAGGCTAAAAGAGACTACATGGAAAGCAAAATAGATAAAAAAAATACTTGGGGACAATGAATCTGTACCATTGTATCTCGTTATTACAGCTTACAGCAAGCAGACATCAACAATTTTCTAGGTCTTCTCTGATTTTCCACTTCTGATTCTGATAGTGAGTGAATGGGCTATGTGTAGAAGCGATTCAATTACCCTGTTAAATGCTTCCTCTCTGAGGTGTGATCTTGGACTATCAGCAGGCCAGTGCTAAAGAGTGTTTTGTATCGGCACTTCAGAAAACCACGCTTCTCTAGAACACACTAGCCACATCCCTAATTAGTGCAGAGTCTCTTCAGAACCCTGTATCTTCATGACACAATAATCATTCATTTGTTTGTTTATCAAGTATTATTAAATATTCCACTTTCTCATTTTAACTGCCAGTGATACAAGGTTACGCTCTAAAAAGTAGTGATTTCTCTTTCTTTCCACTGGCTTCTAGTTGACCCACAATGTAAATTTCTTTCTGCTGCCCAATACTGCCTTTCTAAAGCAAGATAACATAGGAATGCTAATACACAGTGAACGCTATCATCCATCATATTTATGCCTGTGAATCCAGCTGCCAGTCTAGAGGAAGTTATAAGGACTTACAAGTTTATGTGTATAACTATGAAGATTTTCTACTCTTTCTGCTGCTACTATTTCAGTTGCCCAGATAGATGGCTAAGACATGATGTCAGCTTTGCAAGGAAAGGTGAGAATGGCAGCCTAGCGGGACTTCTAGTGAGATCATTACCAAAAGTGGTGGCTGATTTTTCAAACAGAAGCTGAGTCTCCCCAAAGAGTTGCCAAAGAACCTGCCACAGTGCACTGAGGCTGGCATCCCACAACCCATAAAACGTGCAAGTGGGTACAACGCATGCTGCAGTCAGCTAACCCTGAGCTTGTGCAGATACAGAAGCACTGTGGAGTAGCCTGGTTAACTGAAATCTATATTGCTATGCATTCAACTGGATCACATCTGTGTAGGTTCAGCACTAGTGCTTGCCTAAATGTGTTCTGAAATATGCTGCTATACATGCAAATCACAGGCTTTCAGCAACTACACGGTAACTTCACAGAGTGAAGTTTCCTACACTAACTTGACCATTTCGAGACATTCTATTTTAACAATATAAGACAAAAATTATGGAGTTTGATTTTTATAAGTATCTGTAAGATTTCAGACTTGATTCAAGTTCTTGTTTCCTGCCAATGCCTCTTCCAAATTTTCTCCTTTCCCTTTTCCCTCATTTTCAAGACAATTAGGACAACTGTCTTCATCTGCAAGCTATCCTTTGTCTGCTGTTCATTCTTAGCTACTTGGCTTTTTAAGCTTTTATCTAGGTCAGCTCTACCCTGTCACAGAGGTTTGGCAAATAACAAACTATTAACACTGTTGGCAGTGAACAAAAGCAGAAAGACTTTTTCACCCCTCAGCTGCAAGCCGTTCTTCCTACTCAAAACAGACAACCCCAGACTCTGCAAACAAAAAACTCCAGCCAAACCACAAATTCGACAAACTGCAATCAAACAAACCATTACTCAACAGATAAGCAAACAAATTAATTTACTCCCAGGGAACAAGGACTTTTTCCACACCAACTGTCACAAAAAAACATGGTATTTCATACACCCTATCCTCTCTGACTTGGATGAGAAAGAGGAAATCTGGGTTAAAAAAAATCTTTTTCAGATCAGCTTTAAAGTTCTAAAGTCGTATGTATTTTTCTGTCCCTAACCAAGTAAGGTCTTAATTATTCCTTGAAAAACAATTAGCTTCAATAGACACCTTCTCCACTCAGGAATTTCCTGAGCAAACATGTTAATGTCTGGCAGGGCATTTAGTGAAATGCTCTTATAATATTTACCTGGATATGTGCTTTTGACTTCTGTTGGACCGTGGGCTAGGTGGGCCTATTATGACCGTGCTGATGTTAATAAGCCTCCCATGGCATAAACAGTCCCTCCCCATTCACTGTAACCACCAGCTCCGGGATAAAGACTCTCTTTCATAAACCATGAGCTGTAGCTTCAAGTCAGTTAGAGACTGGAGAAAAGTGTTGCCAAATCTCCTGATCCCAGGTAAATACCCTGATGCAGGGCTATATGTAAAAAAAATTAGCTACAACCTCACTACATCCTCTGCTGAAATTGTTTTGACCCCTACTCAGTTTCTTAAAAAAAGGCTTAAAGAAACAGGAATGGCTCTGGACCATACAGAGAGTGCAATGTCCCCCACGTTGAAGGTAAAATGTCTAATCTTGGCAATGGATTATGCTAAACACTTCCTATCAGCTAACCTCGATGGCCAGAGTACTTACCTCTTAGCATGCCCTGGGTGGCCAGCCTAGATGTCTAATGTATATGTTGTAAACTCTCAAGGGACACAGGAGCCTAAAAGCAGTCCACTGCAATGCCAGGAAATATAAACACTGCATGACACACTGCAGCATGTTCCAGATTATCAGCAATGCGATAGCTGCATTAGCGGGGTGCTCCGCACTGCCTGATTTGCCCCACTTCTCAGCAGCTGGATTGCTTGTGGTAGCCAAGCTGCAATGTGCAATACAGATGTATCCAGACCACGAGGTCAGAGTTTTCTGTGAATTTAGTCTCAACTGAAGAGTATGTTGGCAACATCTCTGATGGCCAAATAACACTTTTATATGTTTAAATATAAATGTAAACATATGTAGTGTTTTAGAGTCTCATAATAATAATAACAAAAATAATAATAAAACTTTCCTGAGGTAAACAATAGTACTAACTCAAAACTTATGAATTCAGATCACTCAATAAACCAAGGTCTTTCATATCCCATTTTACTTTATCACTTTTGCTTGACTGATATTAGTGACTAGCACACATGTCAAGAGTTGTCAGGATCTTTATGATCTCTTCTGGCCTCAAAAGATAACATTTTTATCTTTTCTACTTTTTTGATCTAGCAACCATTTCTTATTATCTCTTTCTAAACTATTCATAGCTCAAAGCAGGTGTTGGTTGTGAAACAAAAACAATCTATCAATAAATAACAGTTCAATTCAGGGAGTAAGCTATGGCTGCTATGCAGCCAGTAATAGCTTTTATTTGCATAAGGCTCCTGAACGTTTTTCCTCAATTCTGTTTAGTCTGTCTTCAAAAATGGTTGCTGATGCATATAAGCATAAATCTTTTCCTGTTTTTACTGCTTCTGCTTGCATTTCTTTCTATTTAAAGCACAGTCCTCAGGTAAAGAGACTGCAGTTTCAAAAGACACATAAAAATATGAGTGTAGAGAAGATATCTAAATTAAAACTTTAGTATTGACTACATAAAACTACAATTTTGGTTTTTTTTTTTTTTTAATAAGTCACAGACAGGCACAAATCTTGACTGACCTTGAGTATTAATCATGCTTTGGAAATGAATACATGTTGACCGGTATGACAATTTGGTGGTGACAGGTGCAACAAAATGCACACTGAAGAAAATTATTTGAACTAAGTACAGGATACTTAATGAACAGTGTCAGCCCTGAATATGAACATAGCTATTCCGGATATATGGAATGTGGAAAATTTGTACGTATGTTTGAAATGTTAAAATGTTAAAAAGACAGTGGTGGAGAAAATATAAAAGGTTGGACTAGCTGATCTCTAGAGGTCCCTTCCAACCTTAAATATTCTGTGATTCTGTGAAAACATTATTATAACTTTCAGGAAATTTCAACTTTACCTCTCCAGTGTTGCCTGTGGAATAGGTCACACCACCACTCAAAAGATATTGCAGAAATGCACTGAGAAAGATTCGGGCTGTGAAAAACTTTCGTGTGAAGAGAAAGAGAAGATTTTGGAATTGTTTACTTTAGAAGAGAGGCAGATAAGATGAGACATGATAAAAACATGGAGTTAATGTAATATGTTCTCTCAGTCTTATAACACAAAAACAAATGAATCTCTGGAAAATGTCAACTTTTTGTCAAAATTTCAGACTCAGAAAGCTATTCTCTGAAAACAGGAATATTGAAGGTGAGCAATAAAGCTTTTTGGTTTGGGAGGTTTGGGAAAAAAATCAGGTTTTCCTTGGAGAGCAGACACTTTCAACAGCAAAAATATTCTTAGAAAATTCAACCGTCTGGCAGAAACAAATACAGAAACCATTTGATCATCCCTAATTTGTCTTCAGAATGTAACCTCAAGTGATGTAATGCTGAGATGTCTACTAACTGATCTTAGCAGGCTCCTGCAAGGTATATTTTTCCCACTGTTCGAGGAAAAACTCTGCTCTCAACATTTTCTCCGCAAAGGGAGATGGAATTCCATCTCCCATCTTTGGGAGATGGAAGGATTCTAGGATGGAATTTTTCTCTGAATCATATCAAACTTGATCCTGTTGACCTCCAAGGAACAATACAAAATCACATATTCACAAATTAAATGTACTTTTAACAAATTTTAAGTGAAAAGAATAAATCAACAATAAATTTAAGATTAAATGCTTTACATGGATAGATTGCTGTTTGTTCTGGCTTTTGTCAAAAAGAGAGCTGCGGGAGGTTTCCTGTTTAGTTTTAAAGAGAAGTTTGCCATTGCTACATTTTAGCATTGAAAATGAGGCTACATAGCTATTTCCACGACTGCATTTATTTTAGAAGATATCACAGATGTCTACAGTGAAGAATGGGTGCTCTCTTATCTTGATACACAAATTAAGTAATAATGAATTTGCCTTTAAAGACATTTATAATGCTGTTTGCAGTCAGCCAAGACAACTATCTATCTGTATCTCTGCATGATCAAGCGAGCCAGTTCTCCCATGCTCTTTTTTGCATGTGAAAATGCCTTCTTAGGTAGCAAAACCAGTCTTTTGCACTATGGTCACTACATACTCTATTTTTACCAAGAAATAGCTCCATCATCTTTTGCAGAATCTTGGCAAAGATGTCTACAACTGGTATTTTCTGGCTTTCTTGGGCATTGTGAAAAAGTTCCTACAGTACAGCTCTGAATCCAGATGTTTCCTTTCCCTGATGTGTTGACACGCTAGCCCAGATTCTCATCTTGCTTCGGCTGAGTGTAAATCTGGAAGATTTCTGCAGAAGTTAAAGAAGTAACAGTATAGTTCTTGTATAGAGATATGCTAGAAGTCCAGCTGAAATTTTTAATATCTGTTAGGATTTAAATATTTTTTAAGCAATTTGATTGGGTGTGACTAGGAAAAGCACATCTCATCAAGCTTATTCCACCTCTTAGAGCAGCTTCTAGCTTCAGCACAGGTGAGGCAAGAGCTTAGTACAGAGCTGAGGTAATTAGGTAATATCTCTGGCAGAAATAAAATGAAAGAGGCTAAAAGGTCTTCCTCCCCCTTCTTTTATTCACCCGGACAGTTTTGACAGCAAAGGATGGAGATATGGGTAGCAACACTCATGCATTTACAAATATTCACAGATGATGGGCCAGAGTATTTGCCAACCAAGGTTATCAAGCTTATACAAAGTACATTTTCCCCACTGCTCAAATTAAAATCTGCTATCAGTATTTTCTCTGCAAAGACTACTCCTTTTCTCTGGACGTTATCTCATCACATCCAACTCTATTCAGTAGTTAATGAAGTAGTTCAGATGAAAATCAACAAAAACAGAATTTACTTCACTTACATCTCTCTGTAATTTACAGATGGACAAGATCTGCTTTATGACACTTTAAGCGCAATCTCACAGGAAACATTTTTTGAAGCTTTCTTTTTAAACTTGATACAACCTGGTACTCAGCAAATGCTCCCACTCTAGATTCAGGATAAACCTTATCTATGGGATAAGGCTTAAGGATCCACCCTACCTTCAGGTCCTCTTTCCCTCCAGATTCTCTCGCATCCTCTCCAAAAGATCCTGTCTTGCTGCATGCCTATGCTCAGGAAACGATAGGATTCTGGACCCCAAGTCTCTAGCTTTTAGTAAAGGGTTAGGAGCTGTTCAATTTTTCTTTCTAAAATGCTATGAAACCTGTGCTTAAATTCTCCCCAGATTTTTTATATATTTTTATATATTTTTATATATTTTATATATTTTATATATTTTATATATTTCTATATATTTTTTTATATATTTAGACTCATATGATCTGCAATCTGTCCTTACACATCGCCTCTGAATGGAGCAACACCTAAACTCACAGAAATCTAATAAAAGGAAAAAACAAGAGTGGTGTATCAATATAAAAGTTTTAATGATATAAATTAAGCCATATAATCTTCTAGTTCTATAGTGTGTTGATTACTCCAATTTATGTTCCCCTGTTATAAAAAAAAAAAAAAAAAAAAATCAATATCTTTATATATAGCCCACCATAATGGTATTTTTCCTTCCTCTAAGAGATTAGTAAAGCTTTTATTTAGAGTTCTATTCTGTGAAGTGTTCTGAAAGTAGAATCTCACAAAACACAGTAATGGAATCTTTAATATCTCAGAATTAGCATTTCTTTACTGCTTTATATGCCATCAGGAATGGCATGCTTGGTCTTCAAGCACAAGAAATACATTTACTTTAAAAAAAAAGGGAGAATGGGATAAAGAGGCAGTAATCAAAAACTACAGAGAAAATCTCAAGCATATGTAAAGATCACACTTCTTTGATATCAAAATACATAATTATGAATAATAAAGCATCTAAGTTTTAATAATACTATGTTATACAACTTCTACCTTTGACTTATAACAGTGCCTTTATGTGGGTTGCCAGTGGGTTTCCATAGGTGAATCACCAACCCACCACTGCCAATGGTGGGTTGCCATTTCATGTACAGTTCTACAAAATCTGTTATAGGTCTTTTCTGTCTTCTTTTTATGATCATAGCTCTATGTTTTTAATTAGGGAAGTCATATGTTTTACATTACTTGATTTGTAAGAATAATAGTTGCTTCCATATTCCCATTAAGCTCTAAAAGATTATCTAACTAGTTTATTTACAGGGTTATTTCATTCTATGTCCCTATAAAGAAGCAGAACTGTTTATCTATTTGTCTTGTAAAGGAGTTCTTTTTACCATAGAAGGAAAAAAAAAAGACATTTCAAGCTGGATATTTAAGATAGTTCTAATTATCTCTGCTTGTCACAGTGAAAAGCATTACTGTTAACATTTAACAATGTCCTAAACTATAAATGATCCCTAGCAAATACCAAGAAGTAATGTTTTTCTCTTTAAAACAAACAATGCTATAGCTATGACGACGATTTTCAAATGATTCTGCCTATTCTGACTTTCAATCTCTGCAAGTGTTAACTTGGCAGAAATTCACTTAAAGGGAAGGAGCCAAGCATATTCTTTTTAAGTGATGGTTTGCTCCTCCCTGCACATGAAGAGCGAAATTTACTTATAAATAAATAAATAAATAGATAAATAATACAATCATGAATGTTCTTAACTATTTCCTTAGCACCAAAAAATTAATAGTCTGCATCTGGAAGACAATATGCTCTCATCAGTGGTTTTGACATGTGCCAGGACACAGCAGGCTATTGCGTGATAGCCAATATCTTCCTTGAAATTGGCAGTAATGGAAAATGGTTTATCCTAGGGAGGGGTTGAGAGTGATCAAGAAAACACAGACTTTTTGAAGAAGTTTACAGCAGTCAACACATCACTGTTTGGCAAAACTTCCTCTGTCTAGGGCGTTCCAGATCCTCCCACATCATCCTTGATCATTCAAAGTATCAAATTGTCACAACGCGTTGATAAAATCTGCCGGTATGGATGACAAGGGAGCGTAGCTGGTTGGCTTGGTGTACAGACAAAATGCCTCTAAGATGGATACAAAACACTGTGTTGGCTGGAGTGCTATGACTTGAGACAAGTAGAGTCACTAGAAGTGCTCTGAGTGGAGGTGTCTCCCATGTTCAGTAGGTGCTTTAATATGCCAGCATCCTTCACTGTAGACATCAGTGGTTAATAAAATGCATATGAAGGATTGCATACTGGTAAAGAAAATAAACTAAGACCTCTGAGTCTGAGGCCAGCAGTCAAGGTATATCTTATATACACATAGCTAACCTCCCTTACCCTTCAGAACAGAATGGTCGCACCCCATTGCCCACTAGAATGATTCCCGACCTGTGCTGTCTCCAGCAACGACAACCTTTCTTTGGGACGGTGTTCCTTGGCCAAGGGCCAGCCTACAGGTGTAACAAATGATAATTACCAGCAGTTAAGCAGTAAGCAAAATCATGCAGATCTATGCATAGGACTACACATTGATTGTCTTTATTTTACTAACAGGCAGAATATTAGTGCAGTCAGCATAGAAAAAAAAATTATTTTAATGGAAAATTTATAGCTTTTTTACTAGTTCTGTATTAACACAACCTTGGCTGCTAGGGTAAGAAGGACTGTCACCATAGAGAGGATGCTGTAATCTTGTCTTGCTTGTTTTAGGAGTTGCAGAGTTATAGCTCATACTGGTTAGGACTCAGTGCGATGTGGCCCTGCAATCAGGGGAACTGGTTCTATTCGCTTTATCTCCAAAATCATTCTAGGGCATAGGCCTGCATATATGCATATCTGCATTCAATATCTTCAGTAATAATGTCCCTTTGATAACATATCACACATCACATTATGCATTCCTGCAAAACTGAAAACCTTGGGAAATGGTTTGATGATAGATGCAGATTAATGAGTAATATTGTTTTATAGGAATGTAGATATAAAAAGGACATAGATTTCAGAGTCTATAAAAATGCATACAGCATACAAAAATCTGATATTTCTTTGTAAATGGAACATTTCACAACTATTTCAGCTAAAGGGTTTTGCAAAGGCTGATTTAGATTTAATCATGGCATGAGAAAGGAACATAACCTCTGATCTTGAATTTTCTTGCTGAACAAACTCTTTCTAAATATTCCAGTTTGTTTTACACAAAGAGAGGGTAAAAGCAGCAGTTACCTCTTTCAATACTAGCAGAATAATACTCAGGAAGATCTTTAAAAGACAGAAAATTTACCAAATAATATTTCAGTAAAATTATCAGCTTCTCTTTAATTAACCCCGTTGTACTGTAAGTGATAAAACAAGCATTTGTCTTTAATATAGAGTCAGAGTTTTAGAACAGACATTGGTTAATAAAGATTCTAATGAAAATATAATGTTGATCAATGTTTTTAGGAATCTTAAATGTCTCAGAATGAATTAGCATTTAGGAATCTTAGCAATGGGTATTTCACACTGTTCTCTTGTAAATTTATATGTAATTTTTGAGACTCCTAGGTCCACATCAAACATCTCTGCTAGGACAGTGATCTTCACCCTCCTTGAACATTCTATTTTTCACTGAAGGCATCCTCAAAAGTAGCACTGATTCCCTATGGACAGGCAGTAAATAAAAAATAAAATCGTAAATCGTTTGGGAAACATTGGAACACAGATGTCTCTTTGTAGAACTAGTATCAGAATGGAATTCTAGTGCAAGAGTTAAAAAAAAAAAAAAAAAAGGATTTAGTAGCCTCAATGACCTCTAAACTAATGTGAGTGAATGTCAGTAAAGCCCAAATGTGACTCCAATTGCTGAAGACAAGTACTGCCATTCAAAATGAAAATCTTTGAGGCTCTGACTTGAGTAAGATTTTGCCTATTAATGCCATACAATCCAGATACAATCAACCTAAAATGAATAAGAGCCACCCAGGTGCTGAAAGATTTAGCTGATATGATTATGAGACTGTTGTACAACATCTATGAAATTCATGATGCTTGGAAAAATCCCTCATAATTAGAAAAAAGCTAATGTAGTGTCCTTTTCTTTTAAGAAAGACCAGAAAGGACTGCAGAATTATAGGTCAGTTCCTGGAAAGACTGTGGAGCATGTCCCCATGGGCCAGTTTTCAGAACATTATCAGGACCAGTCAACACTGAGGAAAAATACTCTTCTATTGCCTTTTATAATGACATGACTGTATAAGCACAGAGAGGGAAAGAAGTGAATACAATGTATTTTGACATTACAAATGTTTTTGACACCGCCTCCAGCCCATGGTAATCCCAAGAACTACTCCTGAAATGGAGTAAGTGCATGCACAATGTAAGGATGAAGATAGTACACTGTCACTTGGATACCAAAAGTCCTTTAGCTTTCTATACACTAAATCTATACACTAAATTCAAGTGGGTTTCTCAATTAGCATTTTATTTGTCACAAAACTTTATATAATGATCTTCCTGATTTTATATAGCAAATCTGAGTATTCTTCCTAGAGTCTGAAACTCAGTGCATCAACTTATTAAATTTACAAAAACTAAAAAACTGCTATGGCAAGTCAAATCGCATTCACCTTAATTGTCTTGTCTGTTTGTGTTTACCTGCTCCCAAACACATTTGTGCATTTCTTTTACCAGATGCATCTTGTTGTAATTCAGTCCTCATGGACAGGATTTTCCTTCTGAGATCAGGCAACCACTCACACTGTTTTCTGATTATTTCCCCAAACCTTGCAGTATTTGTAAGACAAGACATACAGGTTTACTTTTTTAAATCTGAATGTATTACCTAATATATAAATGATGTCTATGACATTGCTCACTGGATCTGGAATTCACAGCCCTCTTAATGGTCAGCTATATTTATATTTAAAATATATATATATATATATATAAATAACTGCTGGAACCACTGGTGATGGTCAGTGAAATGAAGCCATTTTCTATCTCAACACACTTGTGCACCATAGACAAGTTGTGCACACACAGAGAAAAGGTGATGAACAGAACTTCCTGGGTGTCACCCTCAAAAACAAAGTACAAAAACTGGATACACCGTGGAATGCATTAGTGGAGGAGGACGTATCACATCATAACACACTGGGCTGCAGAAACAGTCCTGGCACCAGCTACTTGTCCGCACACCACTGGCACAGCAGTGTGATTAGAGATTAAGTTCAGTATATTAAGTGCAGGAGAGTCAGTGTGGACATGGTGCTGACTGCAGGTCAGCATCACAGCTGCCAGGTTAGGCCAAGTCAGAGTCATTAGTGCCAAGAATGCTGAGGCCAGACAGCATTAGGAAGTGGACAATAAGAGATTCTTCTTCCTTTATTCCTTTACCTTCAAAGTATTCACCTACCTGCTAGAGGTGAAAGACTCATGCTTTCTGCCATGTATTAGTATTACAGATTAATAGAAGTTTCTTTCATGATTTATGAGCAGCAGATGTTATTAAATGGAAACACCACAAGAAATACTAGAGTATTCTTAAAATAACCCATTCAGTCATTTCACTTTCATGTCAGTCACTGGTTTTTAAAAAGTAACCACAGTATATACAAAGGGTATGCTCTTTTGAGACCTGATAAGAATGAAGTGATGTTGAAAGGAACAATTAAAACATTCTGAAAGTCATTTACTTCCAAAAGAATACAGGAAGAATTTCATTTTTGGCAAAGGATACAAAGATGATCTGCTACTTTTTACATATTTTATCTCTGGGTTAACTATTCCACAATTTTCACACGCTTCTAAGAGGTCATTTCATAGCAATAAAGAGGGAGGAAAAGCAGGCCTGCCTTACATTGTGAAGCAAACACTTCACAGAATTTGGAGGAGTGATTGCTGGAGTCAGGACTTTTTAAACTTTAATCTTTGCATATTAAAGCCTGCAGACTAGCCAGATCCTTAGTAGCCAGGTGCTATTCATCTCTACTCTTCGTCCTACTGTTATCAAGGCTAAAAAGCAGGAGATACTCGCAGCTTGCAAACTTAAAATAGCTCAGAAGTGTTGGTCAAGATATACTTGCTCTGAAGGTACATAAAGTGCTCTTTGTCAATTTTACTCCAGTGTCAACTGACATATTGCATGCAGGGCTTGACAGTCCTGTTAAAACTTAGTGTAAAAATAAGTAAAAGACTGAGAAATTGGCTGTTAGCTGCAGGGGCCACTTCAACTTTCGTAACATAAAAAAGCAAGGCTTCCAATGGTGCCAGATCACATCTCTTCACAATGGAGGCAAAACTGATAAATACATAGTTCCCATTTAAATTCATTATTCATTTACTCTTTACTGGTGATAGGTCTGGAATGATGAGAACAGGGATAACAAATAGATTTGGACCAGAACTGTGGAAATAAAGATGTTCATAGGATAATCTCTGACCTTCTTAAAAAACTCATTTTACACAGACTGAGAAATTGTTTGTTTTCTCTATAGTTCTTGAGCAAAGTGTTAGATACTATTTGTTAAAAATCAGTCTGAGTTTTGCTATTGTTTTTAATCTAAATAATTTAGGTCCTATCAAGATATTTTGTCCTTTCACAGTAGTGACTAAATAGGTTTTATACTGATATTTTGAAAGCTTGACTTTGCAGATATTAGGAAAGGAAGTTCACCGATCATATCCTGAGGCCAGGATTTTACCTAGTTCCTTTATATTTCTTTTTAAACATCTCATTCACTGTCTCCTTCAGTGACCGTTGCTCATGATAAGTTAGCCTGAGAGGTGCTCTTGTTTTAATGAATTTTTCACCGTGATTTCACTTCAATGGGAATTAATCTATGTCTTCAGGATTATTGTGCATATGAACATAAAATTATATATAGTGAAAAAGATAATTTTATGAGGATTTTTCTGAATTTGTGGAAGAACCATCCATCATTGAACTAATTTCTATGAGTTTCTGATTATCTTCAGTTGTTGATTAAAGCCTCAAGAAAGCAAAGGTGATAGTTGTTTAAATATCTGAATAAATACAGGTATAAATACCTATATAAATACCTGAAGAGTGAATGTAGGGAGGAAGGGGCCAAGCTCTTCTCAGTGGCGGACAGTGACAGGACAAGGGGCAGTGGGTACAAGTTGAAACACAGGCAGTTCCATCTCCATGTGAGGAGGAACTTCTTCACTGTGAGGGTGCCAGAGCCCTGGAACAGGCTGCCCAGGGAGGCTGTGGAGTCTCCTTCTCTGGAGATCTTCCCAACCCACCTGGATGCCGCCCTGTGCCCCGTGCTCTGGGTGTCCCTGCTGGAGCAGGGGGTTGGACTAGATGATCTCTAGAGGTGCCTTCCAACCTCAACCATGCTGTGATTCTGTGATATAGCAGAAGAGAACTTTAGCAAAAATCTAGATGTTCCAACCTCTTTCCTAATGACAATCAAGAAGTGTGAACATCCAAGAATATCCAGGAAGATTGACAGCCTCTCTGGCTATATCAGTCTGGATTGTTCACTACAAGGAACTATAGCTTTTACCAGTCTACTTTTGCTCTTATATATACTGCAGAATGTCATATAAGTTGGGAACAGATGAGTTGGGACATACGTCACAGGGATATGATTTACTAGTAAAGCAACAACAGTGTCCTCTTCTGAGCAAAAGGCTTAGTCAAAATCACATGTTTCTTTTAAACTATTTTATCCTATAATCATCTGAGCTGTCTTACACTGAAGATAAATATTAGCCCAAATTTCTGATGTGTTTTTTTTTTGTTATTGTTTTGAGCTATATTATTTCAGATAACTCATATCAAATATACTGCACAAGGTAACATAACATGATATAAAACAGCATTCCTGAAGATGAGGAAAGCTGAGTGTTATTTTAGCTGTCAGGAATCTGCTTGGGTAGTGAATTTTATACTCAATCCTTATTCAAGAACAAATAGACAACAGAAAAAGGCAAATGAGACTACAAAATCCTATCATCAAATTAAGGGTGGGTTAATTGTGCATATTTCTATTGAAATGCAATCTATAACTAATACATTTTGAAAGTATCTGTCCTGCATGTAGTTGCCAAAAATAAAATTAATTCAAAATAAAATATCTTCATGTGCAAAAGAAAATATAGACAACAGTAGTAAACCATATAAAAGGATCTCTGAATGTACAGCTTCGTAAATAATGACAGAAGGAGGTATTAGGAAATAGATAAAATCATCTGCAAGAATTGAAAAGGGGTAAAAGTCAAAGACGATACAATTGTTTTGGGTGGTCAAAGAGGTTACCCTGAAACTGAGTCCAGGGAGTATCCAGTGGCTATCTGGATATGTTTCCTAAAGCAAGCTCTGCTAAACCACTATATACTCCTGAGGAAAGTGGGGGAAACCCCTTAATACTTAGGTCATTTAAAACGAGATTTTAAACTGCAGGGAACAATTGTAGAGTGGCAGGTGAGGGTAATGCGTGACCTAATCCTGGATTTTCCATCTCCAGTTACTTTGACTCTGTAACTGGACGTTTCAGGGGATTTGAAACAGGATACCCGACTCTCACATCTAGGGCACCAGAGACTTATGTGGGGCTTGTTTACCATTGCTCTGACACTAAGGTGTTATTTTAGAAGAGGTGTAACCAGAGGTGAGCTCAGGTCAGAATACCACAAAAGTCGTGTTAGGAGGCAGCAGAGGAAACAGACACATATGCACAAAGCCTAGGATCAGCTTTTAAATATTAGCTGAGGTTGGTGCATTGCGCAGGCCTGGGGACTTCTGAAACTGATTACAAGTTACGGCCTGCTTCCTGTTTCCATTGAAGTCAAAAGCATAACTCCCATCGACCTCATGGGAACACATCTTATACTTTCCCACTCCATAGCACTAACATTTTAGTGGATTCAAACCTTTTTGTTAAAAAAAAAAAAGTCACACTCATACTGACAGTTTAGACACCCAGTTTCTTGCAGCTTGATGTAACTTGAAATATCCCAGATGTGAAACACTCTACAAATGAGATTTATAAAGGAAACCGAATCTTAACCTTAATGTTGACAACTTTTGCGGCACCACTAATATCAATAAAAAGGAAGAAAGCTATTTTTTGCAGCTCCATGGGGACAGAACCATTCAGCTACTCCCATCTGAAAAAATAACTCCCACTAGGACTTCAAAAGACCCTGGTCACAACCTCACATATATGAGGATTCATTAGAGCTTCTCAGTAGTTCTCTCTGAGCTATTTTTATGCAAAGCTGTGAGTTCAGAGGTCACAGTGTACATCACACAACAGTGTCGGGGCACTTTCATAAGCGTAGGTATTGTCAAAGAGTTATGTCATGTCATGTTCCATGAATCTGCAAGCCTATGTAGAGAAAGCTATGTGAACTTCTCATTAAGGAGCTGTATAAAAGCCTTGTTCTGGGACCTTTGTATTTTCCAGGCATCTCCCACTTCAACCTCGTTGTTTCTTTCTGATTTCACTTCATCACTGAGGCAAAATAAAAGTTTCTCCGGACAAAAAGAGCTTGCTACATTTTTTGTTGTACTGAAAAAAGACACTGAACTAACAAAAAGCCAAAGTCCGTCCTCAGCTGGCATTCATTTGATGACAGTCATGTTCTGAGCCAACTGTATTTATGTGTCAAGCTAAAGTCTTTATTACTGGCTTTCAAATTTCACTCTTTACTCTCTTGTGAACATTTGAAATTCCCATTTTGAAAAGCACATTTGTTTTCATGCATTTGACTTTTTTTGACAGTGAAATACCAACCAAATTCCAAAGTGACACATCCCTCTGCCCTTACACCTAATCAAACACAGGGGCCTACGCTGACAGAAATCACTCTGTGATATTGTTGCTTTCTTTTGTTTTACAGTAAAAGCTCTCTTTGGACCCTAATAGAAGAGACTGCTGAGGAGATACAGAAAGCTAGATGTAATAAAGCCTCTAAGCCCATAAGGAGGACAGGAGAGGTCCCTTATTCTTCTCCACCTCTCAGAAGTGGCCTCTCTTTCCACATGCCTTGTGGGATTCAGATGACTGGATCAAGGAAGGGAAGAGCATGGACAACTGTTGATCATCAGACAAGTTATGCTTAGTTGATAGTTTTTCCATATGCCAAACCTCATTTCTTCCTATAATGTCAAGAGCCCTATTGTCTCAGAAAATTCAGCTTTCTCTAATTTTCATGGTAAAGAAAATCTTACTTTGCAATATTATCCCACATTTAGTTAACGGTTCTGGAAATAATCATCATGCCTAAACAAGAAAGAATCATAATCACCAGAAGCCAGTGAAAACTGAAGACACATTACAAAATATGCCTTTGATGATAGGTGCACAGCTTTGCCTGTAGGAATCAGACTCTATTAAGCAAATGACAAGGAATAATCAGTTGGAGACCACTCTGAAAAATTCAGTCCACAGAGAAAAAAAGCTTTTTCTTCTTTCCTCCCCAAAACTCTGCAGGAGTTATATAACCAATTCCTACATTACATTGTGCAACACATATTGCATTGGACTATCATGACATTTATACAACTCCTTTGTATTTGCTAGATAATTACAGACATCTATAATAGAAGAGAAGGAAAACTGTGATTAAAACCAGTTAAATATTTTGGAAAAAAAATTTTGAAACAGATGCTTTTCAGAAGTATATCTATTTCAACAAAGTATTCTGTCTTTTCCAATTAGTAAACAAGAGAAAGATTAATCCTCCTAAACCTTTCATTGGTTGAGGTTCTGGGTGTGCATATGTTATGGATTCAAAAACATCCAGAAAAAATCAGTTCTGATTTTGACTCAAAACATAATATTTCTTCATCTTTTCTTTTTTTGCAAAAGTGTTTTAGATTTGTTCCAAAACAGAATCAAACAAAAATTTCAAACTCATTGTGTTGTCCTCCAGATAGTTGTCCTCTGTATGTAACAGATATCCACTATTTTTATGATCATGATGTTACTCATATGAAACCTTCTTTATTCTGTAAAAAAACCATTGCTTTGACCTTACTAGATAAGTATACTTCCAGTCCAGAAGAACAGAAATGTGAAACAGTCATCATTGCAATGTTTAACTAATTCCCATAGGGGTATTGTAGGCAGGACTCCAAATATTTGAAGGTACACATAGAGCTGCAAGCCCTAAAAAGACACTGTTTCCCGTCATTATCTTCTCTCCTGAAAGCATGTGTTTTTTACACTGCCTCCCTTTGAAGTGCTGACCTGATCTGAGCTGACTGTGTTGACACGATTTGCTTATAGGGGTTCATTCATTGTCCCTGCAGTCAGTAAGATACAGTTTGCTGTGGCAGCTTTAAGTGGTAGCAACTGCATAACTGTCTCAATCAGTTCCTACTCCACACTTGATTTTGACAAATGTGTTTAAGGCAGCAATGTTTTCTACTACTTCCCATTCTCTTTTCCCTCCTATCCTTCACTATTTTGTATTAAAGTATGAATTGGCAACTCTAAACCCCTTGCACTACACTCCCAAATCACACTATTCCTTTCAAGTGTTCCTTTTCTCACTTTTTTGTCTCCAGGTTTTTCTACCCCTTTGTGTAGAAAATTTGTGGCATGCAGACACCAGAGGATGAATCTTGTTACAGAGACACTGAAAAAAGTAGAGGCAATGGTTGTTCCAGGAACAAAAGCAATCCAGGTGACTCAGCTGGTCACTACAGCATATGTCAGAGACCCTTAACTTGGACTCAAGCAAATGTAGCACTGATTTGCAGACAGAAAGGAGAGTAAATTTAAATGGAGTAAAGCAATGTAACAAATACTTAGAGGAAAAATGAATACAAGACAGAATGGCTACAAAGAGTCTGAGTTAAGGGGGGAAAAAAAACCACAAACCTTGATTCTCAGCTATTTAAAGACCAGCAAATGATATGAAGGTAGTATGTTAGAATTAAATTTCAATAAAGTATTTGATACTGTAGGTCACAAAATCTAGCTTCGTCTAAGACAGTCTGAATTATTAAAAAGGTAAATTTAGATTTAGAATTGGCTTAAAGATCAAGTTAAAGATTATAATAAAAAGCAAATACCACGCTGGTAGGCATATCTAATAAAACTGTCAACTGGCCTCCCTGAACTGGCCCTCCATCTAGAAGCTGCAAGATAGAAAACGTAGCTCATATTATGAGACAGCATTCAGTTGGAAGAGATGTTACTACTAATTAGAAAACAAAGAACTAGTGGAAGCAAATTTTCATTTGCATATCTGTAATATTATAAATCTCGTGGGAAAAAAAAAAAAAAAAAGGATTTCAATTATATTGAGGTACAGACAAAGGAAGAAACCTAAGGAAGTTATTGTGGAATGTAAGTGCTTACTGACTGCAAAAGAGTCATAAACCTACAATGTACTGTGGGGTATTACTGCAACTGAGTGAATGAACAAACAAATGAATGAATGAATGAACAAAAGAACGAACAAACAAACAAACTTTGGTTGGCACCTGTAAAAAGGTACAAAAGTCGATACAGGCCTTCTGGAGGCAGCTGAGGTTTCCCGGAACATTATGGCATGGTAATTTGTATGACTACAAATTAGATGTCATTGGAAAGAGAAAAGTAGACATGACCGACATAAAATATTAAGCTTTAATATTTTTATCTTAGAGAAGCAGCAGCAAGGGGTGAGCCATGATAAGAGTCTACATATGCCTATCTATGTAAGAGAACAAATAGTGAAAAAGGAAATATTTAGGGAGTCAAACAATGAAACTACCAATGAAGAATTTAGAATGGGCATCTGAAAGCCTTCTCACAGGGAGCTGTACTACTCCATAAAGGAACCAAAGATCCATTGAATAGGAGTCTTGAACATGGCTGAATATAACACTAAGAGTAGAAAAAGGAGGCTGTAAGTCAGACTTCTGCATGCATAAGTAGGTGATAAACCATATTTACACATTCTTGAGCATGTCAAAGGATGCTTTGATTTCAGTCCAAACCAGTGAAGCTCACTTGGTGCTCTTGCTAATGGCTACTTCTTCTGTCCCCTCTCCCCTTATCTCTATCCATGACAAAAAAAAAAAAAAAAAGGAAGAAAAAAAAAAGCATTAGTATTTCAAGTCCAGAAAGTCCTGTGATTGATAGAAGGTCTAAACACTTGAATAACATCCGCTGTGCAAACTTCTGTCCAATCTTAGGCATTTGCACAGTAGTCTGCACAAAGTCCTTGCTACCGACAGGGCTCCATATTTGCAAGAGCACCTTGACTTGAACAAGCATTTGGCTGCAACCTTTGGGATTCTCGTAATTCCGAGATTGTTTTAAATGTGAGCCTTTCATTATTTTAATGTCAGGAAAAAAATATGGAGATGTCTGTAAATCATTTTATTCATCAGAATGTTTTTCATATGACAAAATCAACTGAATAGCGCTGTGAACTTTATGCAAGCTCACCGTTTTGACCAAATAAGCTTTGGATTGACAGTAAAAGGAAAATTTATAGGCCAAATCATAAGTTGTCCTTGTTATCTCCATCAATTGACTTTAGTGTGACATTTACATGTCATTTTATGTACTTAACTCAGTATCATTGCTGATGTTTGATCTGACAAACTATGAAGAGAAGTTAGTGTCTTATTACAAATATTTCATGCTTACAAAAAGTTCCTGTATAGCATTTTAATCTTTTGAACAAAAGCAACTTAATTTTAAAATAATTCTAAATTTTGTTAAACCTATTTTTAAATGACTATCCCTCACATACTTCATACATAAAAAAATATTTCTAACTTACTATAGGCAAGTATAATCAATCACCCAAGTCATGTACATTCAGAAATGACTGGTTTTGCAGTGAGATGTTGGAAACATTTACATTTTCTAAAATAATATTTATTTTTAATATCCTGAACAACGTTTAGTTCAAGTGGTAGAAATAAAGTGCTTGGGATATATATAGTAGGAAGAATTGAATTTCAGGCAAAGGTGGCTGGAGAAGGCAAATGAAAATAGCAGAGTGGAATTAAGAGCTGGGAGCTGCAGTAGAGTGAGGTTTAAGACATTTCCTTCTGTAGATGTATCTTGTAAAGTTTACAGAACCCCTGTACTGGTGTACATAGGCTTGTTTTCAGGCCCATGCTCTCAGGCCTGTATCCTAATCCCAAATACAAGTTAGGTAAGGCATATATCAGCCTGTTCCTTTCTTTCTGTCATACTGGTTTCCACAAGCACCCCCTCCCCACAATGGAGGCATGAATCCCAGCACAGTTCAGGCTTAAGCTGAGATCAAAAGACAATTAAAATGAGTGATGGACCAGTGGAGAAGGAATTGAAACCTATTCAGTTTAGTTTGTCTCACCATTGACAAAAAGCTACATCCAAACAACTCATGACTCTGGCTCATATCATGGACATCCCAGAAGGTCCTGAAAGAGAAAAATGAATAAATAAAAATAGTTGTTTTCAGTCAGCAAAAGAATAATCTTCCACTCTTTCATTTTTAGAGGACTACTCATTTGGGGGTGAAGGGAAGGAAGGATACTTGCACCCTTACTTCATCTGCTGCTTTTTTCATTTCCCATCCTGCTGAGCCTGAACAGACACAGTCTGATTGATGGAGGGATTGTCCATCTGTTTGAACAGCCTCTGCCTTCTGAATGCACCTTCTCAAGATTCTTTGTATTGCTCACCAAAAATGGTCTAATCCATCTTGAATATGGCTTGAGTCTGGAAAGTGCCTTTTGTTATTTCAGCTAACTTATTCTGAAGTTTCTTCTCAGCATCTACACTAAATGAAGGGCAGCTATTTTACCACCACCTCCTTCAACTTGCTATGCAGTGGCAATAGAAAATAGCCATCCTACAGAGAGCTGCCCAAAATTCTGGTAAAACATATGCAACAGCAGGCAGAAACTTAAATACTCTTCACACCTGATGCTAATAAAAATATTACATGTTGAAAATCCCTTCAATTTCAAGGCATTCCAAAACAAGGGCTCAAATTCTCCCTTGTACAGATAAATCACTCTGAAATGCCTTGTGTCTCAATGCACCCAGCCTTACAATGAGAAGAGTATTTATTTCACTACTGAATAAATCCAGAAAAATTTGACAAGTGCGAGTATAACATGAACCATGGAATATCTTGGCATAAAGGATTTGTCATTTTTATTAATTACTACCCAGTCTACTGTCAGCAAAATGTCCTCTCACATAGTTAAACCATGTTAGGATTGAATACTCCCAGAAGTGGCATAGTATTAAATGGAAATATCAATATGCCCCAATTTGTGGGGAACAGAATATAACCAAACTATATAAATCTTTCATGTCATAACATATCATGTGTATTGCAAGCTACACAAAACTTTGAAAGCCCTGAATGCATTTGATATCATCGCTGAGCTGGGTGTACATGTTAGTCCTATGAAAAGTCAACTTTTACCTGGAACATAGTGAAGTGAACACTGTTTTCCATTTGGTAGATATCTCCATGCTACTGACAAGGATTGCAGACCATGTCACTCATAGCATCTCCCACTGAGTGGAGGAATCAGAAAGAGGAGATTTGAGCGGAGCCCACCTAGTACTGAACTCTGTAAGGTTCAAGGTTTCATGCATCAACAGCTAAAAATATGATAGACCTGGAGTCTCTGAGCCACCTCTTAGTAAATTCAATGAAAGTTTGGCTACTCATCAGCAATGTTAACTTAAGGCCAGAGAGGAGTGCAGAAATGTAAGCAAAAGAAATCACTAACACTCTGGATACAAAGAACCTATTCCTGCAAATACTGGCCTTCAGTCTTAGTTAGAAACTAACTTGGCTGTTCACAATTGGCACCTCATTTCATCCTCATAAAGCAATCTCACTCATGGTTTCCTCTGAACCACAGATCTCAGCAAATGTCTTCCACAGTTGTGTCTTTAGGGAATAAAAAAAGACACTTACCACAAGGACAGTAATAAAAGAAGTAAAAAAGGATCAATTAAGGTGCCCAAAACCCTACTGCTAGAACACAGCACCTTAGCTTTCTAGAAATAAATGTTGATATTTATATGTGATTGGTGTGCTCTAAGCTATGTCTTGGAACAGTAAAAGGCAGCAACAAATCCCACATCAAAATTTTCTGTAATATAACTTTTCTCCTATAATCTATATTATAATAGAATTAGTGCACAGTTTAACATATATCATAATAAAAAGTGTATTTTCACATGCTCTTTCCCAGTGCCTGTGGCTTTGAGCAGGGGGGTTAGACTTGATGATCTCTACAAGTTCCTTCGAACTTTAACCATTCTATGATTCTGTGATCCATGTAGCCCCACTGTCTAGTACTTCAGTCAAAGTGATAAAAATAGGCACTATTTTCCTTTTGTATAAGGCTTAAAGTTGTTAATCTCAGGTTATGCTCATGTGGCCTTGCCTTTAAAAAGTTGAGTTTCTGCTCAACGATAAGACACTATACATTTCTTTCTAAACCTTTTTTTGGTTTATTTGGTTAATAATCCATTCTCTCACCCTTTTTAACTCTATAGTAAATCGAAAGCAAGTCTTCCTGGTTGTTTCTTAACAGCAAAAGTGAACAAACATATACAAAGGAGTAATTCCTAAGGGCAAACATGTTGTACACAGATTAATGCGGTGTGAAATCACATTATGCGCAGATGCATTCACTGCCTGCTGTGCCAGAGTGATTGCTTTGTGGAGCTGGTATAAGGAGGAAAAGTGTGATTTGCAAGCACCTTAACACACAGGTTTGGAAAACTAGCACTTAAATTATAGTTACTTTTTATATTCATGCAGCTGACAAGGATTTGTAGGATTCAGATCTGAAAAGATGAAGCCCATTTTTATGCAGGGTATGAATTGCAGCCTGAGATTCATGATGAAAGAGAATTTATTTTCCCTGTAGACAAAACCAGAATAAAGCATTTTTTTTTCCATTGTAGATGGGTTTTGATTTTCTACAGGTAGCAAAGCATTTATAAGTCATGGGAAGTCAACAAAAGCAAACTTATTCTAAATAACCTTCTGCCTATTCTTTTTTCCTATATACTTTTATTGTGATAGCTGTATACCTGATACAATGAGCCTATGTAGTTATTTGCCTGAAATAACTGAAGAGAAAGAATAGATAGAACCTTGAACCCAAGCCTCAAAACACAGAGTTCCCTAGGATATCCTTTAGGAAATCATATGAAGACTTTCTGTGGGCAGGAAAGGAGGAAATGGTTTTCTGCAGGAGCCTGAGGTTTCAAAAGCACTTTTTGCTCTGCTTTGCAAACACACTGGGGATAAAATCAAGGAGAGCTGTGTGGCAGTGTTCCTGGCATCCCTGCATGCCTGCCACGGGATCGGAGCTGATCCATGACAGCTCAGTTGGAGGGGCAGCCTCACAGGGAAATTCCAGCCTGTGCTTGGGCACTGATGTTCCACTCAGCACTGATGGGCCTCCTCCTCTTGGGATCAGCTGGTGCACATCTTGGGGAAAGAAGGGGCTGTTTCAAAATTCAACTGTACTCCTGAACACTTTTGGAAAATGATCCATACCAAGCTCTGTAACCACAGGGCTGTTTGGAGCACTCGTCTAGGGTCAGCAGGACAGTGCTGATGCAGCCCAGACCTCCACAGGACTTGGTGCATGCATGAGAAAGAAGGAGCACGTGAATCTGTATATATCTTTGGGCTTTTCAAAGACAAAATAAAGCCCAGCTGCATATTCTGGCTTGTATCCCTGGCTGCCAGCATTTCCAAAGTGTTTTGCAAGTTTTTCCACACAGGGAAAAGCAGAATTTTTTCATTCTGGATGACTTATTTCATTGAAAGGGGCAACAAGCAAACAGACAAATAAAGTACATGTGAGTGTACAAGCCTGCATGAATATGTGCACAGGAAAAAATAAAATGAACACTCAGCCCTTTGGGTATGAATTACCAGGTGAAGCAGCTGCTTCCTCTGAGATTGGCATCAGGTATAGTTGTCTGTATACAAGACAACTGCACAGAGACTTTTTTTTACTTTTCTCCCTACAAGGGTTATTGTAAGCACAATGATTTATATGAATGGAAACCAAAGATCTAGGCTTTTATAGGTAGTAGGAGATATTTTTGGAAATAAAGTACTTACTTGCTTTCATCACAGTTTTAACAGTTGTGTGAATATTATCATTATGTGACTTTTGTGACAGAGATGAATATTCTTAATATGAATACTTTATGGTGAAATAACAACTATTGTCGCTTTTTTGAAGTTTTTAAAGCATTTTCAATTTTCCATAATATAATGTAATTACATTTTATTACGTTGATCATAATTACAATTATTGCTCTTTTATTTTCTTTAGTGACTGAAGAACATGAATCAGACTTGGTCACCAAGAAAGAGTCTGAGTACTGCTTTTCAAATGGTCATACTTTTTTGCCTTAAGTAGAACTTTAAAAAAGTTACTACAGTGTCTTAAACTCCCTAGTGCAAAAAAATGTGAGACTAATATTACTGAGGGTGACAGAGCCCTGGCACAGGCTGCCCAGAGAGGTTGTGGAGTCTCCTTCTTTGGAGATCTTTAAAACTCACTTGGACACAGCCCTGTGCCACGTGCTCTAGGTGACCCTGCCTAGGTCAGGGGGTTGGACTAGATGACCTCTGAGGTCCCTTCCAACCTTGGGCATTCTATGATTCTATGATTAATCTCTAGTGATCTATTTAAGGTATTTTCTAATTCATCTAAAACAGATTAAATTAACGTACTTTTTTTGAACTTGTTAGGAATACTATACACTAAATAAGATTGGACAAAGAAATATTTTTTTCGCTCTTCCCCCTTGGTACAGGTATTCTCTCATATGTTCCTTAATCCTCATAATTTTACTTCTCCTGCAAATATTAACATATACTTTATCCATCTTTGATACTAATGATTTGAAAGAGTTTTGACTTCAAACCTTAGAAAAACTTTCTTGAGATTAGATTTTGACTTGTGTCTAGTATTTACAATTGCAAATTTCCAAAGATGAAAAAAAAAAAAAAAGTTAGATGTGATTTTGGATGTGATTTAGTGATTTAGAAGTTGAGATATGCTTATCCCATGCAATGAACAGATTAGTTTTAACCAAGCTGTTGTGCACAGCTTTGGAGTTATATTTAACTACAGCTTTGAGTAAGCCCTATCCTTATACACCTAGGAAGGCGTTGGAAGGCTATTTGTTGTATTGTATTTTCAGGTGTGTAGATCTTCAGCTTTAGTATGTTTATGAAGCTAGAGAGGGAATACCTACTGTTGCTGCTGGCCTTTCTGATTACTTTTTTTTTCTTTTCTGGAAAACTATTTATCCTCTTCTTAATCATACTTATATGGAATAAATCATGACTTTTTCTGATGTAACCATGACAGGTCATCCTTGCTTATGACACTAATGCCCCTGCAATCAAAGCAATTGTCTCTCCTGACTGAGAGTTTGGATCTCAGTGAAGGAAGCTCCAATTTGAATATTTTGTACAGATTATACACAAGGTAGCCTGAAAACTAATGTAAAAGAATCTCTAGTTTTTGAGAGATTACACTGTATCAGAGAAATGCACCACGTCTCCCAGACTCTTACAGCAAAATTCAAACAAATGGAGAATTGCTGCTACATCATAAATTTCAGCTGACCACAATGTCTGACCTGGTACAGGTGGACTCTGTTCAGTGTTGACCTGGGCTGATTCACTTTACTCAGGCTTGAATCTAAAGGAAAATATTTGCCTTCAGTTCACTTAATTAATTCTCTTCAGTTTCAGCCAAAACGAGAAGTATTATTTTTGCATTTTTTTGCAATGAAAAGCCAAAGATTCTGTAGACATATATCAATTTCATTAACTGTTGGTAAACAAAATTAAATATTTTTCAAAAAGGCCAAGCCCTTACATTTATGATACGTGAACTAGGTAACATTTTTGGGATGGAACTTTTTTTTGTTTCTACTTAATCAAGTTACATACTTTTTTCTATCACTTGCCATCTGTTCTTAATTAACAAAAGCAAACAGTGATAGATAGATACTGTGTCTGGTAATAGTCACAAGCTGTCAACTTACAGGTGTGGTGAAAACTAAGAAAGAAGAAAATAGATTCCCCAACTGAGAGAAGCTCTTTGTAACCTAGTTTATGTGACTTTAGACCTTCCCTGGACTTGTAAGTTTCTTTTCATTTTTAAAGCTGAAAACAGGATTCTATTTCTCCTCTTACAAAAGTAAACAATCCACTTGGAAATGAAATAAAATAAAAGCTCCAAACTAAGACACATTAAAAAAAGAATGATGAGTGAAGACAGAGAGCTATAGAAACAGTACAGGTGAAACACAAAGCACAATGGAACAAATTAAAGAATTTTACTGCAGAAGTCAGAGCCCCAGTATCTGAACATTTTCTTGGAGTTCTGAATCATCATTGACTGGAAAGTTCTTGCAAGTACAGAAGAGCAGCCTGAAAAATCAAGATGCTTCACTTTATGAAGAAAAAAAAAGACACTTAACAGTCTAGCCAGTATAAAAAATTTTGAAAGTATATAAACAAATAAATAAAACTGCACGCTACTAAAAAGGGAGGCACTTTTAAAAGGGAATATAGTAATATGATTAACTATAATTACACAAAATCTTCTACTGTCTTGTAACTTTTTAGAGGAGTAAAAGAGAAAAAAAATGTCAACACTCTTCAACGACATAGTGTAGAAGCGGCGTGTTGGGATTAGGCCCTTGCTCTCATGTCCCTTGTCCCCCATCAAATCAATTATTATCCACAGATAGGTGCCACATCTCAACTTATTTCTGCCCTGCTAATAAAATATTTCCTGAAGATATAAAGAATTCCAGCATTTTCAGAAGAGTGTTTGGAGTCAGAGATTTTGGAGTTCGGAGATAATTCTCTATTTTTACTGCTAGGTATACTTCCCTTTACACGTGGATGAAAGATCCAATCTGTTTCATGATAAATTTCAGGGCTGTGAAGTAGGTTTTTGTTTTACATTGGTATGAAAACAGAACCTTTTACACTTTTGCAAACATTGACTTGGTATGCAAACAATCATTTTAAAACCTTTTATCCTTCTCCAGAAAATTCTGTTTGGGCCTAAAGAACTAACTCTGTTGAAACTTTTCCAAACTGATACATTCTTCAGTGTGTTTAGGATGCATCAACAGAGCAATTTTTTAACAAAAATTAAAGCTTATCCTTCCCAAGACCTTCTCATCAACACTGAAGCTAGAATAAAAGGTCCCAGACTCATCTCCAATTAGTTTACCTTTTTCCTCATTGAAACTAGACATGTTGTTCTACTGTAAAGCAATAGTGCTTTGCTAAACACTGTTGTGAGATATCAGCAAAACAAAGATCTCCCATGTACATGTGTACCTTCAGGGGCTTAGGGAGACAGTGACCCTTTTTCTACAAGTAGCCATACCCCTCTGCAAATTTTAATTTGCTTATATCTTTAGTTCACTGTGATTGAGACAAAATGACACCTGCTGTACCTTAGGCAAGTGAAAAACAGCATTGAAGTTGGTGAGAATACTGGTATGTCAAAAAAAAATGCAGGATGTGCACAGTTTATAAAACATCAGGGTCCCTGAATATTGTAGAAATCTTTTTAACATTTACAATAGATGCAGGTGGTCAAATACAGTTCTCCTGAATTACATTAGCCTGTCTGGAAAGGTCTGGGGGGTACTTGCAGAAATGCAAGACATTTCTTACCTCTGTTCTCCCTCAGTTACTGACACTTCTTTGAAGCCTCTATTCTACTTCATATCCCTTTGCTGCTGTCAGGACACCACTTTCTCTTTGCCATCGCTGCAAATATCATCAGCACTGTCCTGGGAACAGCAGTTCCCTTTGCGGCAGCTGCCATCCATTTCATACAGGAATCAAGCAGCAAACAGAGGCCAACCCCTCTGGGCAATCAAACCTGTGGCTGGAGTTTGATAAAGCCTGGACTCATTTTTGATGCACTTTAATTATGGTGGCCCTCAAGCTGGCATAACTTTTCAGAATACTTTCCATACTCAAATAGATGGAGGCCTGTGGGGGTTTAAGACTAAATTGATGACTGAAACTACATGGGCAGTAATTTTATCCAGATACTGCTCTGCTCAACTGGCTATTTTCCATCTCTGCCAAAAGCATCAGGAATTGGGCATTGATGGCAGCAGGATTACAGTGTTTGGGAGAAATCATCTCAAGCATCATGACAATTCCCATTATAAATCCCACAGATGTTTACATGTTTTCCTTTCTCCCACCCTCAACATCCAGCTCTACATAAAACACTGAAGATGAACATATATACTCTGTCTAACCCAATTGCTCTTTTTCTCTCACTTTTCTAAATCATAGCAGTAGCAGCAAGACCAGCAAAACAGTCACTACATGCATTATCTGTTTATGTATCCCTTAATGTAATGAGACCAGTCAAAATGCCAAGGCAAACATTCAAACAGGTTAAAATAATCTGTTCTTTAGTAAGTCAAGAGTTGACACAATAACGTATTACATGCAGTGCACAGAAACCTCTTCCATGTGCATATATATTGATGTATTTCAGCAATTAAATATTTCTTAAATGTGACGATTACAATGGAGAATAAAGCACTTTCCTTAAAATCCTGGGACAATTTAATGCATTTCATATGATGCCTGTGAAGTATCATTGCAACTTGCCAGCCCAGAGCAAATCCCTCTCTTTGAACACCTTATTGTGATGAGAGCTGCCTGCCAAGAAAGCTCTCAACAGATGGATTGAAGCTCTGAAGAATGTCTTTCTTGAGGCAGGTCCTAGAGCTGTCTTTGACACCACTTTCCCAGTAAGACTTGTAAATCCTCCTGTAATTTTGGGGAAGGATAAGAGATGTGTCTGCAAATGCACCTGATCAGAATATAAACCATTCCAGAGGTATTTCCTAATCTCCTCTCCTCTTTTCTCAACAGATAAAGGAAGTGCATTTCACTAATGCTTGCTTTCTGCCATAAAGGGTCAGCTGCATTGCCTTAAAGCATGCAACCTAAAAACGAGCTATCTGCATATATAAGAGGTTATATCAGGCATCGCACAGATATATGCAAAAGTGAATTAACAGCCAGGCTTTTATAATCACTGATTTTGTTTATCTGTCGTATAGCAGCCAAACTTCTTGCCTGGTAGGCTGACAGGGCTTTTTATTGTTTTTGTTTTGTTTTGTTAGCAAAAAAATGTGCACAATTTGTTAGGGGAAAAAAAAAAAAAAAAGAGTTACGGTACAAATTGTATTGTTAGATTTTTTTTGAGGACTGAGAGCTTTAACAAAATCTATGTGCAGAAGATAAGATTGCCAGAGTACAGAAATAATATAACAGATTTTTTTTTTCCTTGAATTCTTAAGTGAGCCAATACTAGTTCTGGACAAACCTTAAATGGTTTATCTAAACAATGAAATCCCCCTTGGGCCTGCAAAATTGGGCTGGCGATCTTGAGAACTGCATGTCTCACAATACTTCTAGTACTTGCTGCTCTGAGATTGATATACACAACGAGAGCCTTTTTTGTAACATAAGCTATTTACTTCTGCATCTGATTCTAGCTGTGAAGGGAAGAAGAATGTACATAAAAGAGAAAAATATTGGAAGGAGATTTTTCAAGGCTATTTTCTTAACCGGTGTTTTTCACTAGCAGAGCTGGTGAGAGAACAGACAAAAAGCATTTCTCTTGAAATATGCTTTTTTTTCAAACCTAATATGTATTGCTAAAGTGCATCTATTTAGAAGAAAACTTTCAGAAATCCATAGTAGACCTTTTTCTTTCAAACAGAAATAGAGAGAAAATAAAAAATATATTTTTGATCCAAAAGTGCATATTTTGCATAAATTCTTTTTTTATTGAAAAACCATAGAAAGAGTTTTATTTTAAAGTATTCATTGTTGACTACCTAAAAAATTTAGATGATAAACAATTTTGGGGAAAAAGAATTCTTATCCTCTAATCTATTCTATTTGCAAAGAATAAGAAGTTTTTGCACTTGTTGCCAAGAAAGAATTAAAACCTGTCAGTAATCTGGTAATGGGGTGGACATAAATTAAATTAACTATTGTACAAGCCAATTAAAACCATGGCTTTCTACTGTGGAGGGAGCTAAATAAGTAAGTGAATCAAAAATTTACACACCTTGCTGGAATTTTCCCGATAATTTAATACAAAAATGTATTAAATTTAGTACAAAATACAAGTAATTTAGCACAGAATATACAAAAAAATATATAAGATAAAATTGTCAGATTTTTAGTTCATCAATTTTTGTAATTAAAAACCTAATCATTCTTTGGCAATCTGAGATTAATCAAACAAAACAGGAAGATATTGTTACAGTGTAATTTCTCTAGTTCTCTTCAGAAAGCTTAAGAGGTGACAATTTTCTGGTGCTGCCATACTCTTAAAATATCATAGCTGTGTAACACTTGGGTCTGGCTGAGGAAGTTTAGACCATGTTAAACATTACAGATGTGAAGAGATAAAGTTTGCTTCCACATATTGTGCATAAGTTATCCAAACTTTATCTCATTCAGTGCTTTTGTTTAACAACATTGAATGTCTTTCTTAAAGACAGCAGAGAAGCAGTCATTTTTTTAAAAGGAATTATTTGCTCAGATGGCAGATTCTAAGAAAACTGTGAGTTTGGGTTAGACAAATGAATGGCTGTGGTCTATAACAACCATACAATTGTATAATTTTCACTTGTGCAAATTTAGGTTTATAAGGAAAAGCTCTGAACAATACATTATATTTGGTCAGTGTGAGTCTCATTTTAAGTAACTTGTTGGTAAAGAAGAAACAGTTTAGACAGAAAATTACTTTTATTTACTTTTGAGTAAATTTTGCTTTTAGTGATTGTTTTGTATAATTGAAACATGTTAATACATTAGGGCCACGATGCTGCAAATACTTAGGCCAACATGTAATTTGGCAGGCAACAAGTTATACCATTGATTCAATGTGACTATGTAAAAATGTATAATTGTAGTTACGTATTTAAACCTTTCCAGATTGGTGTCTGAGTGAGAGAGCTTTTATACATTAGAATGAATCTTCCTGTACAAAGGAATATATAAACATCCATTTAATGTAAATATCATATGTTTGGCACAAATGCAACAGAAGATCGCCAAGAGATTCTATATTTTAGTCCAGAACTTAAAGCCCATATGGATAGGGCAACCACAAAAATCAGCTCTTCATACACTAGGTTTCTGTCATCTGCACAAAACCATGATGTTCCAGGATCTCTTGTACTATTTATTTACAAGTGAAATGCAAAAAGATTCTGAATGTTCATACAGGTAAAAAATATCTGTATTTATAAGACTGATCTGAATGCCCCTGATGTAGAAATGGGCTTAAAAAGGTGCGGACAACAAGATAGTTTTTCCTGATGAGTTTTCTAATATTTTCTCAGTTTTTAGATAAACTCACAAGATATCAATCTTCCTACCATACAAGTCATAGAAAAAGTTACTACTAGTTTCAAATATTCATCTCTTCTTGAATGATTATACAAGTGAATTAAAAATGTTAAATAAATATCTCACTAAATAGTCTCATCAAAAGAAAATGTTTTCAGAGTGCTGAACACCAAAGAAATCTTTGTATAGGCATACTTGGGTCGCTTGTATTGCTAGGGTGGCAATCAAAACCTAAGTAACGGGGAACATGTCAGCAAAAAATCTACTGTATAATACTCGTTTATGTTGTAGTTTAAATTTGTTAAACCTAAATTATGTCATTAAACTACAGTCTGCAAATATCCCCCCAAAAAAATTCCAGCTTTCTTTTTTTGATGTCAAAAATCTATTTCAGTAACTTTCCTGGTCCTTTCAACTTATTTTCCATTTTGTATGCCAGTCCATCTCTTTGAGATATAGTTGAATGAAACTCCATGGGGCAGGTATAAAACTGTAGCATTCTACTAGATTAATTTACCTTAGCTCAGGATTTAGCTCATTAGAACTAAAAGACTCCTAACACTCCCACTGCCAAAAGTGTTTCTCCAGCAATATGCTCACTTGAGACATTGATATGTGAGAGCTTAATAC
The DNA here is from genome assembly GCA_013398315.1 of Nothoprocta pentlandii. NCBI lineage: Eukaryota > Metazoa > Chordata > Aves > Tinamiformes > Tinamidae > Nothoprocta > Nothoprocta pentlandii. The sequence goes on from VZSG01000037.1 coordinate 1,915,512, forward strand.
TTTATAAAGCAATGCACAAAGTGTGAAATAAATGAGGGAAAAGAACTAAGCTTCTATCATGCTACTTTTAAAGATGCAGTATTTTCAATTATATAAAATCTATAAAGACAACCCATTATCCCAACAGAAAGAGATTCCCCTTCTGCCATAGCAAATCAGAGCGCCAGTGGTGAAATACTACTAAACACAGTGTAAATAGATATAAGTCCAATTAGCTTGACCTGTTGTTAAAATATTTTATTGCTGCATATCAGGAAGCAATACCATCAAGAGATAATTTGAATAGTTGTTGCCTTTCAAAAAGGCTTAATACATCAAATTCCGACAGTGCTTTGAAGCTGATACTACATTTTCTTCCCAAAGGACTAGGTATGTTGGAAAAACAGAGCATCTCCCACTTATTGTCACCAAATCTGTGCTTGAGAGTTAAAGTAGGTCATTCAGAGCACCAGCGATTGAATTTTTAAAGCTGTTTTAATTAGTGTATCTTTAAAGAATATCAGTAATTATTAGAGACAGAATCTCAATACTTTTTGATACTTTAACTTACTTATCTTTTTCTGCAATCAGGTAACATTACAAAAAACAAAAATATGTCTGATTAATATGTCTTTACATGTAGGTCCTTCAGAGATCACAGAGAGAAAATTTACCTCCAAACAGCAGATGAGTAGTTAAGCCACCAGAAATTCTGCTTGAATGTGCCTTTAAACTGCCTGTTGTTCAAATCCTCTAAGTAAATTGATGTTATTAAACTGCTGAGTTCACTGATTTTAATAGTATCTTATATGCAGAATGGAGATCTTAATTTGTAGATCACACAATTTGTGCCTTAAACTATACTTGTGAGTATAGTTATCAATATCTTTATGTTCAATTATTCTTCTGTTTTTTTTGTATAAATTCCTGAAGCATTTCAGAGCATTTAAATTTCTTAAATGAATTAAAGATAATATGGCACCAAGGATAAATAAAAATGAGTACATCCCATCATGAGATATAAATGTTATAAGACATAATGTGAAAAAGTAGGACATGCAAAAGAGAAAAAGGAAAAAACAATACATACCTGATGCTCTAGAAATGTATGGCCCTGGTTGTCATGCAAGCCTAAGACAGTCTTCATCCTGACAGATTCACTGTGATTTTGGGGGTCAACTAAGGTTCTGAAAATTAAGTTTAGATGTTCTCCTAGATAACAGCTCTTTTGTTCTGTAAATTACAGGATTGAAGTTCCAAGAAGGAAAATCAAGACTCACAAGACATTTGAAAATTCAAATAAGAAAAACATAACATTTAAATTCATACTGAATATATTCATATTGTATTTCAATATTACAGAATTTGGGTACAATACCTTTTGTTACAGCACAACATCAACAATTTCTTTCCTTATTATGCCATACATAAGGGAGAAGGAGACGAAGTGTTTAAATTTCTTGAAAGTCCACTGCCATCTGACTACAACAAATGAACTCCAGCTACATTTTTCAAATTTTAAAATATATTCATATGTTTTATGAATTCATGGGAATATTGAAACAAAAAGTTTGGAAGAAACTCCATTTTCTGGGTCACTGAATTCTACTGTCTGCAATCACAGGCAATCACAGTTCATAATCCCCTAATATATTTACTCTAACCCCATTTTGAAAGCAGTCAGATTTCCTGCCTTCAGTATTCCTATGGGAGAGTTGTTCCAAGACCTCATTCCTCTGATGTTTAAGAACATTTTTCTAATTTCCATCCTGAATTTATTAAGTTGCGAAACTTTATTTGTGCCAGCATTGTCCTTTAGTTTAAGTTGTAGAGCGGATTTACAGATAAAAATTTTCCCTCTCAACACATCACTTCAGACCACGTGGACAAACTTGCTCCCTGAATGGTACTTCATTCTTGTTAAAACCTTTAATGCCGCCCAGGTGGGTGTCATGAGCAAGTTTCTCTAGGAAAGTTTTATCCCTCTATGTTCATGTCAGACATTAACATGTTTAACCTTTGGATAGTGATTGAAGAGTGCAACCCAAGTCCTCTTTCAAGGATGCAGTTTTATAGTCCTCTTTGGTAAGTGTGAATCCACAGTACCTCTGTGGATTATACTACTATATTTCTTCTCATTTTCCTTAATACTGCTTAGTTATTTATTAAAGTATATTTACTGCAGCTCTACCTGAGAAATTATTGATTAAGTTTCAAAAGATGAATGCTACTGAAAATATAGTCCTTCCGGATTAAATTTTCAGATGCAAATAGAAGCATCACGCCAAGAAACAAAGACTGTATATATGACCAGAAGCAGAAGTGCTAGAAGTCTTAAAAGCTTTCATCCTCTTGCAAGACTTCCAGCCCAACAGTATGGACTCTAGAGAATCAGATAACATCTGAACATTTAGACATTTGTCTTTACTTCACCCAAATTCCAAGTCTTTGGGGGTCAACCATCACTATGAATTTCCTTGTTATTGCATTTGTCAGACCCTTTTAACTCCAAATTTTCAGAGGTTCAAAGAATTTAATTGCTCAACTCCCCAAAATCCACAGAGGTTGGGTGATTGAACTCCATTTAACTCTGAAAAGTTAAAGTTCGCTATTACTTAATATATAACCCTGTCTAAAAATTGTCATTAACATGCACAATTCATACCACTGGAAACTCTAGTAGCCCCTTAAGGTGAAGCTGCTCTAATATTACTGTGTGTGTGCATCTATGCCCTTTATTGCCTTGTTTATGAGTACATATTTTTAAAATCTATAGTGTGTTAAAACTTACGCGAATTAGAAACTACAAGTTTCATCAGCTTTAAAAATTTGTCAAAATCTGTCAGTTTTCTTAACATACTGTGTTCTGTAAGAGCACAGCGTTCAAAGGATTTGTGTATACTTATGTACTTTTTACATGTTGCATTGCTGTATTAAACTTCTGGATAAATCTCTGTGCTTTTTTAAAGCTAAGTCAAGCTAATGAGTATTTGACCCTATTTTAAGTAACTGTTCACTTTTCAAATTTAAAACTATCTATGTCTACATACACACACACACACACACACATATATATATAAAACATATTCCTATATTCAATGAATTGATAAAGGAGGCTTTCATAACAAGTTATTTTGTACCTGATTGCCTAAAATTAGGGACACAAAATCTTAATTAAATATCTAAATAACCAGTTGCAATATCCATCCATTTTCTGTCATCTTGCTTAACATTAAAGAATAAGGAACATTCACCTCTATATAGTACTTGAATCATAGAATCATAGAATGCCCAAGGTTGGAAGGGACCTCAGAGGTCATCTAGTCCAACCCCCCTGCACACGCAGGGTCACCTAGACCACGTGGCACAGGGCTGCATCCAAGTGGGTTTTAAAGATCTCCAAAGAAGGAGACTCCAGCACAGCATCATCACAGCACAGGCTCACATATTATATTTAATCATTATAGAGATTTTTCAAACCCAGATATGAGGTGGTTTACTCTGCTGGAACCTTTGGCAGACTTCTCAAAAATTAGTTAGAGCTGTTCCTTCCCACAGATGTTTCAAATTCGTATTTATATCAATATGAGTACGTCCATACAACTCCAACACATGCGCATCTAGGGCATGACAATTATAACGGTTTAAGTTTTCTCACTAATTGACATTGGTATAATTTTCTCATTAATAGTACGACCTCTTAAATACCTCTTTTAGCAGGCTTTATTTTTTCAACTTTTAGGAGAGTTAGCACAAGTGATTCAACATATATTTATAAAAATAGGAATATTACATCTGTACAAGTGAACACTGTGTACCCAATCCTGCAAATATTTGTACTATTACTTTGTTTTGGGTGCTAGAAATAATCCCTTAAACATAAGCATTTTTAAAAAAATGGGATATCTCCAAATGCATATGCTTGAGCCAGCACTTAAGCTATTGCAGGCCATTTCCTTAACATTTTAGATGCTTCCGTCTTTGATACATACATATTGTGGTTAATACATTAAACCTCACAAAAAGTGATTTACCATTATTCAGTCACACACCTGTATAGAAAACTATATCAAAATGACATTGATCAAATCACTTTTCAATCCACAGAAAGCAACAACAAAACTACATATACTTCACGTGTGTTTGGGTTTTTTTCCTCTTCATGGCCACTTTGTAAAACAGTTATTGCTGTATGTGAACTCCATATCTCTCGTGGTCACTGGAGTGCTAGGGGCAGGAAAGAACCCATTTGTTTGGGGTTTAGGTTTCTTGGTGGTTGCTCTCCATGTGCCCCATTTTGTCTTCTATGCGGTATGTAATTTCAGGACCTAAGATGTATTTCTGAGGTTTGACTGAGTCTCTCTATCACAAGAAATAAAATCACAGATTCAGCTTGTCAATAATCTGCCTCATTAACTCATACACTTTAAAAAAAAATTACTTTGTTTTTCCTGTGCATTAGGAATCCAGGTTTTTATGTCTATGTTTCTTGAAAGGATACCTTGAAATGAAAGTCTGTGACATTATATGAAGATAAAAATAGATGTACAAACAGTTTAAAAAAAATAACTCTAGTGTCTTCCATGAAAAATTGATTTTGAAAAAAAAAATAGAAACTCTCTGAAAAATAAAAATAGAAATATTTGTCTCAACAAAAGGAAAATCTCCTTAGAAAGATTTCAGGTTTCTGTAGAGATTACTTCAGAATTCAAAAATGCTTAAATGCTGATGAAAGAAAATACAAATGAAGCAATTTTACAGTAATTTTCTGGATTGGAGGTTAGTTAAAAAAATATATATATTTTTTCAGAAAAAAAAATAATTGGAGTTCTAGAAACGTCTTCGCTCTTGTTGCAAGTGACTTTCCTGCTCATAGGATTCAGCATGAAAAATAGGAAGAATTCCAGTATGTATGTGAAAAAAAACCACCTTACCAACTCCCCAAAAAAGCTACAGATTGCTACAAAAGCCCCTTGTATACCTGAGGTATACAAAGCAGTTCTTTCACAGTTAAGCACATCATTTCAAGAGAGTGTTTTGTGTTTGAAAGTAGCCACAGATTTTATAATCCTATCTCCATTCTCCTGGCAATTTCAGTGCAACATTGACAATGTTTTGCTTTTCCTTGATGAGATGGATGTGTTAAAGAGTTGTCAAAGTGTTTAGCCGCCTTTTTTGCTTATAGCTGATGACAAGTATTAGTTTGACACTGAAATACAGCATTTATCTTAATCTGATGAGAGAACAACATTGTTCTGACATTGCAATGCAATATTCATCCTAATATGTCTATTTTTCATTTTACACTGCATCTGTTTGCCAAAGCGTTGTTCTTATTGGCAAATTAAAAACACAAAATAGCCCTTAGCCTTGCATTTTGTTTGAATTCCCCAAACTCCATTAAAAGGCAGCATTGACATCCTTGACGCATTACAACAAAACCTTGCATCATGGCCACAAAAAGCACTACATTTGTTTTGTGTTTGAAAGTTGTCATGGTCTTTTCTACAATAAGACTTTCAAGTTAAGTTCTGGGCTCTCTCTCTCTCTCGAATATCCTTTCTAGGACTCAGCCATCTTGTTGAAGTTAACCACAGGCTCTGCACTGAGGTTAGCAAGGCATAAAAATTAGATTGGTTCTAAATAGATGTTTGAATTGGACAACAAGCAAAACCTCTGTGCGTGTGAGACAGCAGAATGATAAATGAGTTTGCCTTTGAATGGGAAGCCCTCCAGACCATGCATCTCCTCAAAGCTCCCTGAAGACTCAGTACATTGTAGACATCCATGTAGTTGTAGGTATCAAGAGTTATCAATTTTTGAACAAAGATGGAATATTTTAACACAAGAAGCATTCAGAATGAGACATAAAGCATCAAGTAGCGCTGACATAATTCAAGTATTAAATAGTTTGTTTAGAATTTAATTTGAAAGGGAGGAAGATAATTTTCTAAGACACAGAATGTGGTTTTGAAATGATTTACCAAATTTAAGAAAACCTCATACAAATTTGACCAAATTGCGACATATATGACTGTGAATGCAATTAAGATTTTGATTCCCCAGGGCTTCATCTATTTCTGCTGAAGTGATGGAAAAAAATCCGTAGAAATAACTGTGATTGAAACCTTTGGCTCCAGGAGGTCAAGATCGCCACATGAACAAAACAGATCGTTGCTAAGAAAAGGATGATTATATTACTGTACTTGTTGTACTTATATACTCATGTACTCATCCTGCAGTTGCGGTTGTACTGAGATCACTATCACTTCAAAAAAGCAAACAAAAGAATCTATAAAGATAGTGTTTAGCTCATGTAGAAAGCACAGGGCCAGATCCCAGTGCCCTTCCTCACGTTATGACTTAACTATGACCTTCCTCACGTTATGGCTTAACTATTCCAAGAGGAACCCTGCTGACTCCACAGGGATTGTTTCTACTCAGGAACTTCTGGTGCTGAAACACAGCAGAACCTCCTCATAATGTGTGAATGGTCCACATCACAGAGCTTCCATCAAGCCTGTATAAACACATTGTAAATAGTTTGCACACGGAGAGGTGAAATGGCCATAACGCAATCTGCAGGTCCAACTTGCAGTCCTTTCTCTCTCGGTGAAGAGTGGTAAAATTGTCCTGCAGCAAACTTTGGGAGTTGAAAGAAAGGTCAAAGATAGTTATAAAGTAAAAATCTACCATATGGTACTTTATCATTTTCATATGTTGTGAAGTATGGACAAGCAGTAGGAGTTCCAGAGCAAACCTGAATCTTCTAAAAATAAGCTGAGCCCAACTGGCTCATTAAAAGTTGAGCCAACTATTATAAATTCCATTCTATTTTCTCTTCAGGTATCTAGCTCATGCTTTTCAGCCAGGAATTGTTGAAAAGTGTGCAGAGAGGAGGTTCTTATCACATTACTGGCTCAAATAAAATTTTATGAGGTATCTAGTCCTATATGCAAAAAATAACTAAGTTTGGAATAACACTGAAGACACAAGATTGTACTTCTACTCTAAATCAAACGTAAACTTTGCATCCTGACCTGTATAACCTCACACAATGCCATTCTGAATCACACTTTTCAGATGTAGTTGCTGAAATCTTATATTTCTTCCCCTTTGAGGAATCCAGATATGCAGTCAAGATTGTTAGCTGTAGTGTAAAAATAACAGTCTTCTAGGGAAATACTGAAAAAATTGAAAGCAACACATACCCGAGGCTCCAGTTTTACACCAACGTTAGATTGATATTATATAGGCACATAACAATTATGGTAAGAAAATGTTTAAATAAACTCTTGCTCAATTATATAACACTGTAATATAACATGTACCTTTGAAGCATATCCTAAGGAGTTACCCTGTTAGGTCATCTTAACCAAGCCAGCCTTATAATGGTAGGTGGAAGAATGGTGGGTTCATATTTGGTGTGGGAAAAAAACATATCTTTTCAAGATATCTGCAAAGAATGTGAAGGCTCGCTGTGAGGGGCAGCCTGATTTAGCTAGGGATAATTCTGCCCTGCAAAGGGAAAGTAGCAAGAGCAAAATATCTAGTCTGACCTAGGGGAAATAGCTTGGAATTAGAGAATATGGAAAATCTTATTCCTCACAAGAGCTCCTTTGCGCAGTTTCACTTAGTCCACTTTGGGAAGGAGCTCATTTGGTCTTGCCTGTATAGAGAGTTCGCATTATTTTGCAACAGCTTTCCTTGGCAACAGTTTAGATGAATTGATATGGCCTGGATTGATACGGCAGACAATGCAAGCACTGTCAAAAGCTAGAAAAAGGGATCCTTATTGGGACCTGTCGGAAGCAGCCACAGTCCATTGCCTTCTAAAGAGGTTTATTTTCCTCATTTCAGTGGCCCTAAATTTACTGTAAAAGGGATTCACTCTTATTTTTCATAATGGTCAGAACAGACAAGCAGATCACTGAAGACAGATACAAAACAGATCCAACTCAAGTGTCTTCATCCAGCTGAACTGAAAATGACTTATCTTGTTTTTCAAACTCTCTCTATTTCTAGTTGGGATAAGAAGATGAAGAACGAGAAAAACAAAGACTCACTGTTTCTGGTCTAATCAAAGAACCCAGGGGAGCAACTATAGTTGCAAGATTACCAGCATAATTTCTCAAAAGGGAAGAGGCCAAATACGCTTCCAAAAAATATTCAAAAATTTGGAAGCATTTCCTGTAACTGTTTGAAGCCGCCTTGTCTTCACTCCATGACAAATTTTAAATTTATACTTGAAATGGAGCAGAAAAATTATCAAAAGATATGTTATTTCTTTTCCATGTGCTGATCAACACAGAAATCAATGTTAATTAATTGCAAATTATCACTCTGTAATAATACTCATTGTTCTCTGTTTTTAATAAAATCTCCAGTTTAGAGTCCAGCATTTCTTTTAAAACCCTGATTTTAGTACTGAAACTACCTTGAAGAAGTTGTGTACACCTGAAAACTACTGAGTGAAGACTAACTGAAAATAAAGTAGTAAATAAAAAACAGTAAAAATCATGATAGTTTTCATTGTCATAAATGAAAACACAGACCATGTTTTTAATACTTTATACAGAATATCTTTGTTATTCTGATTTAGGAGAACAGGGAATATGTAGATACGGAACAAGAATTTCCATGCAAGGGAGACAGATCTTCACTAGATTTACATGTCACGTTGTTTGATGGAATAGCATCAATTCTAGCAGCTGAGAGTCAGCCTGGTCTTTTTATAATATTTTTTTCTTTCTTTGTCATGGATATTCATAGCAAGGTTTTGCTACACACAACATAAATTTTCTCTCTTTTTAGCCTCTTGCTGAATCAGTCTGCGCTCCTTTGGGAGCTCATTACACAATCCTGCTCCTTTGTCCAAGCATACTGCAGCTTTTACACTCAGTGCCTTGTAGTTCGAAGCCGAATTGTACGACCAGAATACAAATGTCTCACTGAGTTGCATATGAATTTGCAATCACTGCTTTAGTAGTGTCTTAGCCTTCTGCTAGTTCTGAAAAAGTCAGGCCACCAAAATTGACTGCAATGCTGGATCCAGAGTCAGAGGAAGAATTGGAATGAGGAGAGGTCACTTTTGTGAGAAAATAGAGATAATCCAGTTTTACATAGCCAAGTGTCTGTATGGATTCCATATTCACCATTTCCCTGCAGTGATTTATGGCAATTTGTTCCTTTCCTTATTCCCACCACTGGCACAGGAGGAGCTTTCAGCTGAAAAGCTCGGTTTACTTTGACTATTCAGTATTATTCCTCTGATAGTAAAACATCTCCTACAGCAGAGATGTAATACCCTTTCCCAAACCCAAAAATATTCTAAAGTCAGTTATCAGCTATATTGTGATAAATAGACCCATTGTTTCAAAACATGAAAATTGAATTTTATCAAAATACAGCAAACTTGTCTGTGATACAGAATAGAAATTATCTTTTGTTAATAACTTTCAAACAACCCCAAAAGAAAATATGTATACATTGAGAATTCTAGCATAAAGAATGTTTAATCCCACTAAATTACATATATGTAATCATTCTCAAAAACAGTAATTGTAATATAACAAAATCATACTGTTTACTTGAAAATATCTAAACTGATATTTTTAAAAATTATTTCTTAAAAGAAAATACTGTAATACTGAAATTCAGTTAAGAAATATCATACACATAGGCTTCATTTCATGAGTTTATTTACAGTAATTAGTGTTTTGACAGGAATGTATCTGGTAAGTGCATTTATTAGTGAACACCCCAAAAGATTTTAAAATCTGAATATCCTGCTGTTCAGAATGTTTTCCTATGAGAGAATATCAATTACTCTTCTTTTTTCAGAGTCATGTTGTGAATTATTGGTAATATGAAGAGACATCAATGATTACCTTTTTCCATATCTTGACTCAGACAAGTGGCAGATGCCTATGTCATTCCCATAAACCATGAACTGACCTTGCAAATCACCAGTACAAGATTCCAGTGTTTCATTTGTCTAACTGAAAACATCTTCCTAATACTTACTGTAAATATTCTTTGCTTGTGAAGACTAATCTCTGCTTCTTTTGACCAAGGAGAACAAATTGAGCATCGCTCATAATAATTCCTGGATGCATTGTCTGACATGACATTTGTTCAGTACTTTTTGCAGAATAATATACTTATTTAATCCTTAGTCAGACATCAATTTAATCAAAAAAGTATATTCTGCCAAACAACTAGGAACTACCTTGGTCGTTTTCCTGCTTGTTTTTTTTTCACAAACACTTCATACGTTTTTTCCTGTATTTTGCTTAGTTGATTTCAGACTGTCTCTTCAGCTCTTAAAATCACTTTGAATGGTCATAAGGAATGACATTATGTTTAAGTCATGTCTTTAACTTGACTTTAGTGTTATCCTTCCATAAAAAAAAGATTAATTTGCCCAAGAAAAGCCATTAGTGTCACCTGCAATAAATAATGTCTTTTATTTCCACCCACGGGAGTAAAAAAAATCTATGCTCTCTCTCTTCTTCAAAGTAATAAGTGATGACATCACTGAGACAGTAAACTCACCAAAACACTAGTACCTTACATACTCTGTTAGTTCCAGTGACTTCAATAACCCTAATGGTCTGAGCAATTTGAATGGAATTTGGCCCTGATGACACCCTGGTGATTTTCATAACCATTAGGTAGAAATACTTTTTTTTTTTCTCTGTAAATATCGAACTTCAGTTGATAATTTACTTATGACCAAAATACTGAATCTTAAGAAATTTGTACCACATGCCACCATCATCTCTCTCCTCTTCTAAGAAAAAGTTGAAGATCCTAGGTTCAAGTACATAAGATTTAGTAGTTTCATAGATAGAATGCAATCTCTTCTTTCAGTAACATGAATTTTAAACAACAACTTGAGTATTAGCAAATTATGCTTCTCAGGTTTCTTCAAATGGCTATTTTGTGTATTTTTGTTGTTGGTGGTGTTTTTCTTTTGTTTTTGTTTTCATCATTCTAGTGCAAACACTGAAACATCTCCAGAAGAGTTTTACTTTTGTGATCAAGAAGAGCCTGAAGCTCCTCAACATTTCATTCCTGGGATAGCTATTCCCAGGGTGCCCACTTATTTAACTGGCTCCTTTAAATGAGGGAGGGAGGGAGATTGCACATGACTTAGAGGTGAGGACCACATTGTCAAGCCACTAATGCTTGATAGTTTGCAATAGTTTGTTTCTCTAGTCTCTTGATCAAATTCCCTTAATTGAATTACCCAGTCCCATTGTACCTTAAATATTTCACATCTGGAATGTAGCCTAAAGGGTTTAGTGGATTGATATCCCCTACTTCCTTAATATAAAGTACATTAGGAAATCCCATTTTTCATTTGAACTGCTCTGCAAAGAACTCCAGAATGGGTAAAGATGAGAGGATTTGTTGTTACAAAAATATTATGTGTAGTAATTAAAATACCACACTTGATACACTGAGAGTGACAGGAGAACAGGCATCACTTTGATTATTTACAGATGCAGCTTTTCAGAACAATTTACTTAAGTAAAAAGATTTGGCAGTCTTTTATCCCCTGGAAACCTAGAAGAGTAGATCTGACTCACAATTTTATTAAACAGTGAGAAATAATTTAGAGGTATTTTTCTTCTTTCTCTCAAAGGAATATGCAGATATGGCTAAGGGATTTGGGGAAAATCCTTATCTGATTATGGTATTAGCCATAGATAAAGTTCTGTTTCATTTTTAGCATACAATAACATGAGACAAAGTCAATATTGTGATTCAGATATGCTTCAGTCTCCCTTCTACTTCCAAAGTAATTCATTATACTTGTTTATATTTTGGCTTTCAGGATCAATTACTGTGCAATGTGATGTATGAAGACATCCCAATGTATTCATACTGTCATTCTGGGCAAGGTAAAACTGGTGTATAAAACATAAAGTCGGTGAAATTATGAATGTAACACTAAAATTTCAAAATAACATAATCTGTCTATTTTGACCACTCTCTTGGCTATCCTGCACACCTAGTGAAAGGACAGGATCTAGAAGATGGATTTGCAGAAATATTTGATCCAGCTTAAGCATCAAAAGTAAATTATTTCTTTTAGTATTTTTTGCCATCTGTAATATTAATTCTTCACTGAATTGTAATCAGCAATACACAACACAGACACTTCCACATCCTATCAGATATACCTCCAACAGTGGCAGTGATGGGTGCTTAAATGATAGAAGATTTCACATGCCAGTTCTTGAAAATCCTAATGCCTTGGGTTGGCCTATATCTGATTCTCACCAATGTTCTTCACTCATGTGAACATCAGCCTGAGCTGATGTTATTGATTTTAAACTGTTTTAAGGTACTTCAGCCTGTTCCTATAGTGCTGATTCCTATTTATCAGCATTGAAATCTAACTACCATAGCACTGTATTAATTTATTCCATCTGATATATTTCTGAAGTTTGTCACAGTACTCTGGGTAGTTAACCAAAATAGTTCTTATCTACAGTTGTGCTTATATCCACCTCATGATTTCCTGCTTTCTTTTAATGCAATTCCTGATCATCTTTCCCATAAAATTAATGGCAGTCATGCAGACCTTCATGAACTTCTAAAAAGTGTTCCTTGAAATGCGATTTAATTATGGGAATATGAGGAAAGAGAAAATGATGGCAGTTGTTTAGAAACAAAATCACTGTGTGAGGTCACATATATTTAAAAAGGTTTCCAGAAAAGAAGAAATGACTTTCTAAAAAGTAATTTCCTAAGGGCAGAGAGGCCTGGTACTCACTTCATAGCAATTATGAATTTATCCCTGGTAATTTATGGATGGTTGTAGAATTTCCCAACCAAATTTTGTCCTTGCTTGGTAATTAGACTATCAAGATCAGAATAAAGACCTTCAAATGGAAAATTGTTCCCCATCATAGTCTTTTCCACAAGCTTCTTTTGCTTACAGTGACCAGAACCAGAAGAAAGCTAGAAAGATACCGTTTTCTTCCTATCAGTTGGAACCTGCTCATGCCAGTCACATGGCATGTGTGTTTCTATAGACATATGTATAGTCCTTCACACTGGAGTTAGGAAAAACTGCAGGCTACAGCAGTCAAATCCTCATCAAAGAGAAGGGAATAAATTTTCCCAGCCAACTGGACAGAGAAGGCCCTTCTGAAAACTGGTGCTACCTGATCATCCAGGGTTGGCAAAGAGTCAACAGAGCCCTGAGGCTTTGCACTGTTTTGATGAAAGACAGCTCATATTTCTTCAGCAGAAGGTGGAAGCCTTTTTTTTTTTTTTTTTTTTTTTTTTTTTTTTTTTTTTTTTTTTTTTTTTTTTTTGCCAGATATTTAAAGGATTTCCTCTTTCCAGCCAACATTTCTTTACTCTTCCCAGGGTTGCTCTGTGCTGAAGAATTAACTGCCTTTTGGCAATCTGACACAGAAGTGGGGAAGTCCAGGAGTCCATCAGCTGACATTACCTTGTAATTTACTCCACTTTATAGATTGCTGGCAGAACTCTTCAGGAATATCAAATACAATGTGCCTCTCACTTCTGTGCAATAATCTCACCCAGATATACCCAGTCTTCTTCAGGAACCTTTTCACACGTAACAGTGTCAGAAGCAAAAAGTTACACAGAACCGAGAATGGGGGATGTGGAGATCCAAGTCTTTGGCACTAGTTGCTAGCACAAGAAGATGAGATGGGTAGAATTCAATTTACTTTCTAAGCCAAGGCTACATGTGCAGGACTGGTATTTTTCTTCATGTTAGAGTAAATATCTTTTACGTGAAAAACAAAGATAAAAAAGCAGAAACAACACTCTGTTTACCAGAACAAACTTAAAAACAGAAATTTATGTTAAGACATCACACCAGGAAAGGAAACCTCCACCTGATAAAATGTTTTAACTAACAGTCTTTCTCCATTTGGGAAGACAGTGCCAACACATCTCCAAATATATCAAATATAATTCTGTTCCACTCTTGGGAAGAGGTCATCTGCATTATGCATCTCTTGTGTGAGATGATAGTATTATCAAACTTTAATTCTAAACACATTTGCCACTATTCCAGACTAAGTCTGAATAAATTTAATGGAAAATAACCTACTTGTTATCATCACATAGTCCTCATCAGAGTAATTCCCTACAATGTCCAACATTAACATAAAGCTGTTTTCTGATCAAGTGGAAGAGATTATCTTCTAAATAAAGATCTAGTAAATAGTAAAATATTCTGACAGTAGAAAGTCTGAGGTGTGTGCAGACCCACTGAGGGAAAATAAAAGTTGTGAAGATCAAACAGAGAATGTCCTATCAGGCAATCTACAACTTGTTAAAAAAAAAAAAAAAAATCTCAATTCAGTCACCTTTGCTGACCATAATATCTCTTAAAAGAACCGGAGATCTTTTTGGCTACGCTCTTGTAGTTTAATTCTTCAAGTCTAGGAGTTATCTTTGTGCCCTTGGAGCCAAGCAGCACAAACCTTTCACAACCACATCTCACAGAGTTTGGCCCTATGTCTCCTCTCAACTCCATGCTGTGCCCAGTAATGTATGATGTTATGATTTATGTTTTGTTTCAATTCAGTGCCTCCAAGTAAGTCCCTGTGTCCTTAACCCCATGCTGTGCCCCATGCTATGCAATGCTATGTTTTATTTGCTGCTTTTGATTCAAAGTATCTGCAAGTACAGTTGAAGTCTCCTGGAGCAGTGTTTTCATAGCACGCTATTGTAAGTGTGTGTTCCATGCCAAGGGGATTAGCCCTGAAAGCACATGGGGCTGCAAAGGATGCTGCAATGCACAGCGAAGGACGGCCCTTAACACATACTGTCTGTAGTGTGGTAACGATTAAGAATACCAATGATAGCAATTCATTTATCAGTCTTACTCCTTGGACCTACTTTCTTAAGCAGCATAAATAAAGGATTGGGAAGACTAGATTCAATCTAGTTATTTTTATTTTCTATTTTCTAGATAAATATTCTATTTATCTAGTTATTTAGTTATTTTTAATTTATAGCTCAGAGCTGCCACCTTCATAGCAGTATTGAAAAGAAGAAAAACTGAAAAAGACCTCAGAGCAAAGGTTTAGTTCACTTGTAGAAAAATCAAAATTAATCAAGACAGATAATTGTAGTTTGTGGAGTACTAAATGGAAGTATAGCACAAGAAAGTAGTTCAATTTTGGCATCAAAAGGAGTGGCTGACGGCTACAAGATCTGTGTCTGATTAAACAAGCAATGTCTGCTGCCTATCCGGGCTGAAAGGAAGCAGATCTTCAGAAGTGCGAGATTTGAACACTGGGTAGGTCTTGGATATTTTAATATCTTTTCCCATTGTCTACAAGGCAGTCCTGAACTCAGTTGCAATCAGCTTCACAGTATTACTGTAACAAGATTATAAATAATACATGCAGTGTTTTCTCTGCTTTATGTTTATAAGGCATTTTAAAGAGCATCTTTATTTATAGGGATGTAACTTGACTCATCCAATAACTTTTATTCAAATCATATTGCTTTCTTCTAGTCATAGCTCAATGGCTAGACATATCTACAACTGCCTGGAGAATTGGCTCAATGTTAGAAGAAAGTACATTGCACATTTCCCTGAAGTGTCTTAACAGCAATTAAGGCTGTAATGTTGATATTTTGTGATTGCACTGCTCTCTCAATGTCTCATTAAAATAATTTAGGAGCAAAACTTTTTTTATATGAAAGAATTTTCTTCATTTAAATAACCCTGTGCACCCTGTCCCAACATCAAATTTTTAGAGACCATCAGGCATTTTCTCCTAAGAAATGCTTTGTTTGGGAGACTGTCATCCAAGTCAGATCTTAGGGAATTGCCTTGCTTTGAAGAGTCAGTACACCAGTAAATCAGGAATCTGAGGAGTTTGATCCAATTATTTCTTATTTTCTTTGCCACACTGATAATCAATAGCCTACTATTTGGGAATGTGTTGACAAAACTAGCAGTGCATGTTGCCTACAATTACTAAACTGCTATCTATTTTTCAATAACGTCTAGTAGTAAATCTCAGAGGTTTCTAAGGACAGGAGGCCTCCCCCACTACATTTAGGTCTGGTTAATGCTGCATTGTAAAAACTGAATAGGCACCTTTTTTGTTTTTGTGACAGATATTTGGCAATTGCCAGGCTTGGTTGCATCACCAAGTGATCTCAAAATGTGATCTACAGCAGAACTATGAAAGTTAGGTCTGTAACTGCATGGATTAGATCTGGATCTGAAAGGAAGTGGCACAGCAAAACTCCTTAAAACTTATCAGATTTTGAGAATTTCGCATTGAAGTCTACCATTATATTTCCATTAAAAAATGTGCATTTTACACTGCATATCTGAACCATTTTTCACTGAGCATAACAGATTTACTATGATTTATGCAAGCTAAAAATTTAAGCTTTACAGTGGTTCTTCCCATTATTATGGAGGAGTGACACTATAGCTTCACTCTGAGGAAAATGGAAGCCAGACCTAAATAAACAAGAATCCTTATTTTTTTCAGTTAGTTTTGCGAGGGCAGAGCCATTGGTGTGGATTTCAATCTTAGCAATTATGCACTGTAATGAACTGTAAACAGAGAATCTCACTAAATCATAGCATGAACATAGAGAAATTGAGTGATTTTTACAATGAAATGAATTTAGACGCAAATTTCTTGTGCATCACAGAATGGATTATATAGCTACTTCCCTAGCAGTGCTGCCTGAGGAATAAAATGTTTTCCCATGGAAAAATACTGGATCATTTAACGAGTGACATGCAAAGTAGGAATGCATCTATTTCAATATCTTCCTATTGGAAAGCTGAGGAGCCCTTTTTTCTGACAAGCGTTCTCTGTAGTTGCCCTGGCTCCCAATACAGCTGGGCTAGCAGGTATGCAGGAATCATGGGCCACCTCCTTGGGAAATGGTTCCACAGAAATCCCAGCTCCCCAGCACAGCTGGCCCTTTGCAGTTCATAATTCCTAATATGCCTCAAACTGCTCCAGGAATGAGTTCCTCTGGGTTTCAGCAGTTTCTAAATGATACCGCCCATGCATTTTATTTTTTGCATTTTTAAATGTATCATAGACATCCCAAAAAGAGACTTTGTTCAACATTATAACTGCTTCCTTTGGATATTTTTTCTTCAAAGCATGCCCTCCTCTATGTTTATGATGTTATAAAGTAATTGGACATTTTGAATCAGTGTAAAACAGGTCCTTGAGGACATCAAACAACAGAAAAAATACTTGGAACAAGATAGAAATGCACCTCACTCAACACAAGTTAGACCAGCAATGGCTTTATTGCTGTAGCAAAATCAAGCTGGCACACACATGCTAAAAGCAAGTGCCATTTTAAAATGTGCTGAGAACAGTATTTTCTAGTTCAAAGCTTTGGACTTTTGCACAAAAACTCTAAACAAGAGACACTCTAAATTAAAAAAAAAGCTCCGTCAGAAGCCACAGGAAGAGCTATATTTAATATATTCGATATAGCTTTTTTTAAAGAATATATAAATAAAAATAAAATTTAAATAAATAAAGAACAAGTACGATATAATGATATACTATATAAGAATGAGAACAAAATTAAAGCATTGGCAATTAGCATTGGAAGTTTCAAAAATTTCAAAATGATAAAAATCTACATTCTCAAAGCAATGATAAGTTTAATTTAGAATGATTAAACAAAATTTATATTATTTTAAATTTGAATTCACTGTGCTCTTTTTTCCTGAAACCTTTGTAACCTTTAGCTTTCATTTCAAAATCAAATGGAAACAAATATAAAAACACAATAAAATGTATTTTCCAATTTTCCATGCATTTGGTTTGCAAGCACAATGAGGATATTTTACTATAAGAACATAGTACAGCCTAAAAAAAGCCTGCCATTCTCCTTGACAATCTGTGAACAAAAACTCAATAGATATTGTCTTTGCAGATATCAATTTAGATACCTACTGTTTTAGACTATTTTATTTATTTATTTATTTATTTATTTATTTAGACTACTGTTTTAGACTACTATTTCTGCCTGCTGCAGAGTAGCCAATTCAATATATATCATTCTTTTGGGATTCACTGTCATATTTGAACAGTACATTTAGAAGAACCACTGTATGAGACTATATGAGGCTGAAATGAATAATTGCTGGAAAATGAACACATTTACTGAAATATGGAGAACTAATACCCACTGCCTTTGTCTCTCACAAGTGCTAACTGGCAGGTCCAGACATAGTGCCTGTCCTCAGCAATTCCATAAGGAAAATACAAGTCCCAGTCCTCAGCCTAAGTGAAGATTTCGTGTTGACACCTTAAAATATAGGTAGCTCTGATTGATCGATAATGGTTAGTGTGAAGTGTCTACCAGGTACTTCAATCTGTTTTTTCTTATTTGACTGATTCCTTGTATTGTTGAACTTGCCTGTTAACAAAAAAGAAAGGAAATGAGAAAAAAATTAGATTAGTGTTGGTCCTATGTAAAGAATGAAATGAACATATATGTCATTTTAAAACAACAAATATTTAAAAGCTAAGTCCTACACTATTGGAAGAATGAATTTATAAAAATTTGTTTTTTGATAATATTTGTATAATTATTCCACTATTTTAAGAAAAAATGAAAAAAATCAAAAATTTAAATATGAACAAGTCACTGGTAATTTTTAAAATTAAAACACTCTTTCATTTGAATCATTTCACTAGCTTTTGTTTTCTACACATCTTCAAGAAAATTTTGTATCTAGTGTCTGCCTTCAGACTAAATAAGCTACATTTTAAAATACAGTACAGGAGCTGCATATAAAAACTATCTTGGACTTGAATTATTCAATTCCTTTTTTTTTTTTTTATTTTTTAACTTTGAATAAAATCCTGTGATATATAATCTGCCTTAGGCTATAAAAAAATTTGATAAACACATTCTCAGAGATCTATATGAGAGGACTGCATGCTCACCTTTCTTGTGCAGTAACGGGAGCTCTGAACTCTTCAGTCCACACACTATGAATCAAAGCTCTAAATTAAGACCGGAAAATGAGTTACACCATTTTCCAGTCTTCTTTATTTTTCTATGAATATAATTCTACAGCTGTCATATCATTCCATATCTTTCTAAAGATGACTACACATCTTTTTTCTTGCCTAATATCAACCATAAGAAGAAACATTTTAATCTGCTGTCCTGCACTAACTCCTTAGCGTGAAGCCCTCCATGCTACATCTGCCTCGCTGTCTCCTGTAACTCTGCTGCAAAACATTCCAAATCTGAGAGTGAAGTAGTGACAAAGTCTAGAATCAATATCCTATTTTCCAGAGTCCCTTTAAAAGTCTTGGGAAAAGTGATGATTCCCGTTACGGAGTAGTGATGCTCTTTTTCCCTGGAGTATTCACCCAACTTTATTTCCACCTCAGAGGACATTTTTCATTCTCTCAACTACGCCTTGCCATAATTTCCTGGAAGGCATCCATGTCTAACAGATTAAAACCTTTAGAGATTTTCCAGTTGTCAGGGCTTTCTAAGAAGCAGGAATACCTCCAGTATTACGCAGGTCCAAATGCAAAGTTTAAAACACCAGACACATCTAAAAATAGTGTTTAAGAGGAATGGAGCAGTGTTCTTGCATCTCCCTAATCTCCAGATTCACTGTGGGATAGCAGCTGCCTGTATGGATACCAGATATTGATGACTTGTGTTCATGAAACAATTGAATAGATATAACAGATCTTTTATGTGGGAGAAAAATAAAGATTGTGTAAAATTTTGAATGAATCAATAAATGTAAAGCTATGGACTGACACAAACCCTGCTCTAAAACCCTCTAGAATCATTAAAATATTATTGCTATTTCTTTTTGTGTGTTTGCAGAAGATTTGCATGTCAGTGCTAGGCTATTTGCAGCAATACAGAGACTGTGCTGCTGTGATAGGAACAAATCTTGTATAAATGGTGTCCTGATACTACGCCCGAGTACTACACTATCTTCTATACCTATGCCTTATTTCCTACTAAATAAAAAGGGGCTCATCTTTGGCAACTGATATTAATTCTCCCCTTTTTCCTACCGTATTTGCTGCTGCAAATTTTTGTTTATTGTCTTATGTTTCTGTCCAGTAAATTACTCTACACTCTGTCTGTATTACAGCGCTCTTGGATGTTTTTTAATCAGTTTTTCTCACATACATTCCAAACCACAAAATGTGGTCATACAAATCTCCAGTGAAGATTAAAGGGATTCCATTACATCAGTCAGGGAGCCAGAGAAAGAAGCAAGCTCCTAGCCCCAGTACAGTGACTGTGTGGGCCACCAAGTCAAAATGTCTGGCCAGCTCAGCATTAAATTTGCCTACACAATCTCATTAGAAGAGCATATACTTCTTGGTCCTCTCAAGACCTAATTTTCACTAATTGTTGCTTATAACTTGATTTCAATGAAAGTAATGAGCCAGAATTTCATTAAACCATCTGTTACATAGTAACGATGAGATGTCATAACATATGGCCATTTAGTGAATATATTTCCAATATTTAGAACTATGTAAGGAGAAAGAAATCCTCGACATAAAAAATTCTTCTTAGAAGGAGGTCCTGGGAAAGACTCCAGACACAGACAGATTCACAGATGGAGTGTCACAGTGTATCATATATTTATTTCAATATGACAGTTATACTTCAGGAAATAAAACACAACAACCATATGAAGCAACATTTGCTACATTCCAACATTCCCATTGCTCTGTATCTGGAAACAGGTTAATCATGTCCATGCATTTCATCCAAGCATTACCTGTTATAGAAGAGGAGCAGTGGACAGAAAAAATAAACATGTTAATTGCAGGTTTAGCTTGTACAATATATCCTCCTTTCTTCATGCCAGCTTATCAGTCCTCATTCATTGATATTTCTAAGAGTTTACATACAAACATATGCTGAAAAAAATAACATACATCTCATGCAAATGAGAAAAACAGAATTCTTAGTCTTGCTCAAGTATCTCTAGCACAGTAGCACTAAAATACATAGATCACTGTGCTCTAGATAAGAAATATCTCAGCATTTAGCACTTTAATCTTCATAGACTATTCTTCCAGCTGTAATCAGTTCAAAAAAAAAAAAAAGAAAAAAAAGATTTATGCATCTCAGATCTTTGTCACATACATCTACATTTCTGTAGGGGATTTCCATTAAATCCTTCAGAAATTGCAGTAATGCTTAATTCATCATTGTTTGCAAAATAAAATAAAATGAATCAGCCTCTTATTTCAGAGGATACTCCTCCACATATTTCCACATGATTTTAATAGCAATTAAGCCCTCATTTTTGTCCTACTAGGTTTTGCTGAGGCAGCTACAGAGAACCAGTTAAAGGTTGTTTGTAAAAATAGCAGATTATTTTTATTTTGATGGGTAAGCTAACATTTTATTTCTTTTAACTATCAAAGTTATTTTTGGCAATATCAATAGAAGCAGCCATTTTGACAAAGCCTGAACCAAGAACCCTCAATTATTCTAAAGGGAAGCCTCAGTTTTTACTTTATATTAAAAAATAAATAAATAAATATATTTTAAAAAATCTAAAAACCTCAGTTTTATCACTCACCACATCCAGATGCCGTTGTTATCTATACACTCAAAGCCATTTTTTTCAGGAATAACTAGGAAATTTATAATCTAATGAAAACTGGGAGCTGATTTCTTATCCATCTGTTGATTAATCACATGAATATGTCTCTCCAGCTCACCTCTAGAATCCCTGTGCCAAGAGTAAGGTCTACCTGTATGCTCCTTGAAAATGAGGAGAAAAAGACTGCAGGGGACATATTACATATTATAGCCACAGTAAAGCAAAACATAACATGAACAACAGAATGATCAAAAGTAATTTTCTAGAAGAAAAACTGTGAAGTTCATGGCAACACTCCCTCTATCTGGCAAAACATGCTCGTGCTGTCCCTCCAGAGACAGGCACAGAAAGGCAGGGGGCCATATCCACCACCAGCAGTTTGGACCGATAATCTGGTTACAAAATGCATCTTTGGGAACGTGTATGTGAATGCGTGCCTATGGAGAAATGTGCTGTAATGAAGTGGAAATGTTTTAATCAAGACTTATAAAGTATGCTGATCTTTATGTTACGTCAAAACAAGAATTATCTCAAGTTCGTAGTGATGGGTATCTTTAATGTTGCCAAGATCCAACTGGGGAAGGTTCTCAGAAACTACAGAGAAGGCAGTTCATGTTTTCTCCCACTGAAATTTAGTCCTCGCCTATACGGTTACAAATCTCAGGTGTTTGACTTTTAAGGTAACAGAACTGTTGATTTTAAAATGGGACAAGTTTTAAAAGGGTTAAGGGAACCAAAGAGCAAAATGCAGTCCCCATTCCTCACCGATCACCCCTACAGTGACAAGGAAAGCCTGACCAGAGAAATGGATACAATTTACTGAAAATATACCAACTCCCAAAATTGTTATTTACTTTCATTAAAAGCCCAGGAGAAAGATTCCATTCATATCAGAAAGAGATTGTCTGAATAGAATAAACAAGATGTTTAGAATATTGGCAAAAATAGTGTTGTGCACGGTATTGTTCTTTCTAATGGAGTAATGCAAATATATTGTGGTATTTAATGCTAGTCATATTTGTTACTATCACATGTATCTGACAAGACTGCTTAGTTTTAGGACATTCTAAGGTGATATCTGCAAGAGTGAAAACGTAAGATAACAAACTGGCATACAAAGAGGGACACAGTAAGGAAATATGTATTACTCCATATCTGAAATTCCAGGAACTCAAACTCTTCTAACATAGAGAAAAAGATATTTATCACTTCTGAAAAGTAGATAAAAGATTAACTTGATTCCTTCTTTTGAGAAATGTCGAATTAACCTGATGCTTTTCTTCTACTGTTGTCTGGGGCCTTAGTGTTAATTAAATCACCACGTTGTTTATTGAGTGAGTTTAATGAGTTAATAATAACAATTATACTAAAAAAGCTACTTTTATTATGGTTTAACCAAAAAAGTAGTTTCAAGAGGCAAGGGGCACAAAACGAAACACAGGAAGCTCCATCTGAACATGAGAAAAATCTTTATTGTGAGGGTGACAGAGGTTGTCCAAAGAATTTAGGAGTCTCCATCCTTGGAGATCTTTAAAACTCACCTTCATGAGATCCTGTGCAACATGCTCTAGGTGACCTACTTTGAGAAGAGAGGGTGGACTCTCTTCTCCAGAGGTTCCTTCCAGCCACAATCACTCTATAACTCTGTGACTATAGGCTAAAAGAGTAACTTAAATTTCAACAAGCAAACAAGCACTAAAAAGTGTAATACCTGAATAAACTAGTGAACCACCTAATTTTGAAGGGTGATCTAGGAAATGTACTTACAACAAAAGGGAACTCAAAGGGTTGAAATTTTCAAACCAGGCAAAGTGAAGAGTACCAAGTGACAGAAACAAAGATGTTTCACTCTTAAACACACATACTTAAATATGTTATCATAGTAACATTCAAACATAAAAGATGTATTAATTTTGTATATCTTCCATTTTGCAATTCCGAAAAGTGATTAAGCTAAAATACTATTAATATTATTGGGGTGGCATAACAGCAGTCATGAAAGGCCAAGAAAAATGTTTATTGCATTAGTCTTCCTCATCACAGTATGAAAAAGAAAAAAAAAAGGAAAAAAGAAAAGTCAGAAATCCTCCACTAGGATCAAACTGGCCTTATCTAGTCCATAATCTGCTTTTGACAAAAGCCAGCAACAGATATTTTCAGAGATATAGATATGAATCACAACAATAAACATGATCCGTCTTTAGATTAGTTGTCATTCGATATCTACTAGCTCAGCTAGAAAGATTTAGCACTACACTGTAGGACTTCTCTTTGATTCAAATATCTGGGTAGAATCACATAAATATAGTAATAACATTTTATAGTAATACAGCAATAACTTTATACTTGTATTGCTCTTTTTCCCTCAAGAGTTAGAAAACACTTTTAAAAAAGTTTAAGAGAGAAAAAAAATCCCCAGGATACCTTAGGTAACAAAAAGCACAGGAAAAGCATGGGGAGTTTTAATGACTGGCCAAATATCCCATGTCAATAAAGTGATACTGTCAAGAACAAAACACCAACCTCCTCATTTAAAGTCTTCTGTTTTAGCATTTGACTACTTCATGGGAAGCCTTCCTTATAAATACTTTTAACTGTATCACATCTATGTTGGATATAAAGTGAATTTTTCTGATTTAAACAGTCTGTTTGTCCAGATAATGTGATTATATTCATGGTATTGAACTACACTTTCATGAAAAGTGAAACTACCACAACTTACTGAATTTATATTGTTTGGATCCCTTTAAAATATGTTAGAATGTCAATCCTCAATTTTTATTCATAGGAGACCACATATTTGGCTGGGTCACAAGCATCAGCCCTTTGGATTTAGACAGAAGACACAATTCCTTTCAGAGCCTGTCAGTGACATTTAGAGATTACTCAAAAGGAGTCACCAAATAGCAGCATAAGTCAGTTCATTGCATCTTAGTAAATGACTTTATTTCTGCAGTGTATCAGTTCATTTTCAACCCCAAAACAAATGATAGGAG
Organism: Nothoprocta pentlandii; assembly: GCA_013398315.1. Taxonomy (NCBI): domain Eukaryota; kingdom Metazoa; phylum Chordata; class Aves; order Tinamiformes; family Tinamidae; genus Nothoprocta; species Nothoprocta pentlandii. Next base: position 1,940,124 of record VZSG01000037.1, read on the forward strand.
AGCCCTCATTTTTCTCAACACTGAGTTACCATAAAACAGTCAACTAGTCTGGTTTCTCTAGAGACCTAAGACATAAATTTTCTTAGATATGTTGGAGCGTATCTGAACCACCTTTAAACTTGTAACGTGAGAATTTATGATCTGGTTTCACAGAATTATTTGTTTGGTGAGGTTTTTTTTTTCCTTTTTTTTCTTTTTCTTTTTTGGCAAATTAATCATGTAATCCCTGGGCATTAAGTTCCTTCAGGAAACTACCATCTGGATTCATGAAAAAGTTTAATGCTTTGAAGAAAGTGACAGGTATTTTATGCGTTAGTGTTGTCTCTTAATATTTTGAGAGTAGTTTATATTCTGCTACCAGTCAAGATGCAGAGGAGCCAAACTTTCAATTCAGTGTGAAATGGACTCCTAAGACTAATTATGAGTTTTTGTAGCATAAAAAAAAAATGAAGATATCAAAATTAAAAAAAAAAAAAAAAGAAAAAAAGAAAAAAAAGCCCTAGAACAAAATCTTAATCTATTATTATAAGTCAACATTTTTTTTCATAAGTACAGGCCAGGTATCATTTGTTAATATTAATTATTCCAAAGTTATACTACTCCCACTTCCAAAATTTAGAGGAACTGCACTCCAATGGCTTTCAGTGACAAAGCTTTCATAACATGCAGTTGAGAGGTGGTAAGAGTTTATGGCCTTGGAAAACCAGGATGTCAAGGAAACTGTTTCAATCTAGCCACCCCAACACTGTTTTTTCTAATTAAAACAAGGATTACTTGCTGAAATCAACTAATTTGTCCCCCTGCTCTATTTCTAAGTGAAGAAATGCCATGTTCCAGTTCTGTCTCTGTCCATAAAAGCTATTCACAAACTCAGAGAAACAGTTCACATTTTGAACTCATTTACCTTAGAAATACGCCACTTAAAAATAATAAGTTTGAATTTGAAATCTGCTCTCCAGCTGAGCGCTCAGCAGCAGTGCAGAAGTCACCCTAAAAGTGACTTTACTGAACCTGTACTGTTTGTCAGCAACAAGAAAATTGTACATTTCAGGAGCAGCACCTTGCATAGCGCAAAAATTAATTTTGAAACATAAGTAAAAGAAACAGAGAAACTGGAGTTAGATTAATTCTTTCTCTCTCTGGGAAAGAATTTCTACCCAGGAGCATTACTTTATATATAATTATTTGATAGGTAATGACAAAGGACCCAGTGATTAGAGAACTTGTCAGCACCACAGATTTGTCAGTAACAGAAAGCATCTGGAGCTCTACATGGAACTACGTGTTGCAAACCAGATTTTACAATGAAATGTGCCAACAATGCTTACCTCATTGTATAAATTCTTGTTGCACTTCTGAAATAATCTCATATTTATGTTTTGAAAGATATGAAAGTGATATAACTCAAGAGCTACCATCCTAAAAAAATGACCGTACAAAAGAGTGTGAGAACTTTTACAAGCTATGATAAGTCACTTATAGAAGCTTCTCTAAATAATATCACCCAGAAGTGTATAGAAAAAAAGTGGCAATAATACATGAAAGACAGGAATGTACTTTGTAATTTCAGAACAACTTTATATGTCAGGCTGACAGATAAATATTTACAGCACACTCCAAGTTAGCTGAACTTATATGACTTCAATCAGGGGAAACTGCTTCCAGACACGAAGGTCGTGAAACATGTTATCAGCTTTCCAGAGCCTGCCTTCAAAATCACATTGAAAGTGGAGAGCCACACGGCTGTCTAGTGTTATGCAGACTTAGAAACACTGATAGGAGCTTTATGAAAGCCTCCCAAGGGAAAGAAAAAAAAAAAAAGGATTATGCTGCTATTATTTAATGAGAAAACTATAGGAGATTGTTCTGTATATACAGTTCTAGTAACTAGGGCTGGGAACATTGACCTGTGGCTTAGGAGACTATGTAGCTTGCTGAGATACTGGATCTGGAGGGTAAGAATCATGCTGACAAATGCACAGAAAGACCGTGCAGCAGGCTGCGAGCCAGATTTGCAGTGTCAAGTTGTCTTCTTTTAAAAGAAATGTTACCAGTGATACACAGGAGTGGAAAGGGAAAGCATACCAATTAGAAAACACTGTGAATGAAACCTAGAGACCAGCCAAAGTTGTTGCTAACAACCACAGTCACAACCGGCAAAGAGTTATTTGAGAGAGGATGAAAATTTTTCAGACATTAAAGAGGAAAACATGAAGAAGGGTCCGGGTTGCTAATTCAAGAAGTGTCATGTTCCATTTAGTATTCTTATTGCTTTCTTATTCATTGAATAACACAATTCATTATACGGAACTGTGCAAAAGATGTCTGTTCTGTTAAAGTGAGCACAGATAGAAGAAAACTATTTCAGGTATGAAAAAACACTGCAGTTTTAGCTATTGGGACATGCAGACTAACTTTTTCATATTGCAGTTAAAAGGGTTGTTTTGCTGTCTGTTACTATTTTAAAGATCACATCAGCTTCACTGACAATTCTTAGCATTCCAAAAATTCTCAGTCAGACCTTCCTCTAATGGAAATATTTTGTTTCTTTTTGTTTGCTTTCTGTTTTCTGAGTGCTAGGAACTTTATAACAACATAACCAAGTTTTCCCTTGTGATGAGAAGAACTAGAAATACACTTGCTTCATTCTTTTCAACTTTGATTTTGCTATCAAAAAGAAGTTAAAATATGCAGCACTAATCTTTTAACCTTTCATCATCATGAGTTTATACTCATCTGGATGAAGAAGGGAGGCTAGATCAGTATCTTAGCTATTTTACTTGCAACACTTGTGATTTTTATTACTTCCTGCATACTCCATGTTAGCTATTACTACTCATATTGGACCCTATGGGACACTGTTGTGTACTTGGATATCCATATTGCTACTGAAGAAGACTATAAAATGTTGAAAAACAAGTAGCAAATGAGATTATCACATAAAACCAGCAATACTATTAACACTACTCTGTGTATAAATGTGTACACAGGTCAATGAGTTTAGAAATATTTCCAAAATAATCTGAAACTTGCTCATTGTGTCATGCAACAGCAATATTATTTGTGAGGCAATGAATATGTTAGCTCTCAGCACATGCCATGATACATACACTACACGTGATGAAAAACATTAAGGAAAGGCTAAGTAGCAGGCCCCTATATAGAGTATCCCCTCAGCTTAGTGTACTTTCAATACTTAAATGTTTTTTAGGTATGGAATCTGAGAATACCAGAGTTTAGACCTACTACTAAAACTCATACTGAGTGCTGGAAAATTGATCCTGGTGTCTAGCAAGAGAGGATAGACAGCAATGCTGAGGGCTACATGGATGCTTTTTGAGAGTTCACACAGGAGGTTTTCTCCCCAGATGATATAGGTAATCTTTAAAATCATCATTGAACTAATAAAAGGGTAGCAAGTTGTGCTAATTAGCCCAGCTTTTTAAAACAACAGAAAGCTGTTTTCTGGACACTCCTCCCTGGCTGTCAAGTAAATTAAATTGATTAATTTAAAGTTAGTATATTTGTAATTCATGGGTAAAGAGTAGAAGCATTTTCATATCTTCAGAAAGCAGCTACGTGAATGCAAAACAAAATCTAGATGCCTCAATCAGCAGTTCCGTGATTTTGCCTGTTACTTTAGTAGAGCCTGTCACTAAAACTAAAGGAATTCACCAGGCCATTAATAAGTTGTACAATTGGTTGAACCTGAGTTTACTGCTGTCTCATTTACAATGCTTTACAAGCACAAAAGCCATGGAGATTTGAGAATCCTTCACTATTTGATTTTTTTTTTGTCCCAAACCTGCTTTATTTTAGCATTAACTGTCAGAAGAACGAGATACTGCAAGACCCTATTGCTGTCTCTTTCTGGTGAGATAATTGATGTTACAGGCCTGCTGCTCTTATCTTCAGGGAGTGTTTAACAGCATAATGTGAGTTCCATTTTGATTTGTGACTCTTTCATCTGGGTGGCCTAAACAACCCATGAAAGGTGCGAACAAACACAGCTGCTGCTTTTATAAAGAGATGATTCTAAATCTTGGGTTTTACTTTTATAGCAAGAAAAAAAAATGGAATTATAGTAAGCAGGATCTTTGGGTTAAGATGGCGCCTACACATCTAGTAGTATTTGTTTTAAAGAGGATTCGCTTGCCTAGAAACAAGTTTGTCCGGGACTAGTTCATCCAAGGGATGCTACCAAAGAGTATGCACTAGAAAATGTACTTCCTCTAGTAACTTAACTGGTAGGATATTTCCAATGATAGCAGGGATATTCTGATGCCACATCACAAATTTAAAAAAAAATTACATTTTCAGTCACTTGTCTTTTCTCAAACTTCTTTTAAAAAATAAGTTTGTCCTTCAAGCTTGGCATCAGTCAGTGTATCTTGTACTGACATGAAGTGAGCAATGTAATTAAAAAGAACAGCAGTTTGCACTAGATATTTTAAGTTTTTGAACTGTTTCAGACACAATATTATATGTAAGTCAGATTACACGTATTAGAACAAGGAGCAAGACTACTGTTAGATAGCTACTGTAGACCTAGTATCATTAATACTGATTCCTTAAAAAGTTTCTGGAACTCTGACACCACCCATTGTTTTCTAATAAAAGAGAAATATATGAACAGATTGTGCCTGGCTCTGGCTATTAGTCCCATTGCTCAGTTAAGTACATTTCAGCTGAAAGTTGCAATCTCCAAGATAGTTAGAAAAGTTGGCAACCTACAGGAATATGTAGAGTATGTATGGTGCTGAAAGGCAAGAGAGTGAAGTTTGACTCTATTAAGATGGATGTGGAGTGACTGATAACACGTGTGAGAATGAAGATAGGAGTTTTGAACACGGAAGCAGAGGAGACAGAGAGTATATTTTTACTCATTTCGAAAACTTCTTTTCTAGAGCCAGAAGAGACAAAGTCCAGATTATTTGTACTCTCCTCCAGTTTCCTGTGATAAAAACAATTTTCTTTTTTTAATCTAAGGATGTAAAACTAAGCATTTGAATGGTGGAAAGAGTATGACTTGAAGAAATGTTGACTGGGATCATCAAGAGGTCCTTCCTCTTTGGTAAATGGATCATGTTCCTATTTCACCTATTTCACACAACCACAGTTGTCAGCATTCAATAAGAACATTACTTGAAAAACTACAAACTTATCATGCTTTTCTGCTTTTTTACAACACTATTCAGATTCAGAAAATTTCTAATAAGTGTTGCACTGGATACCAATATCCAAAAGTAAGAGATGGTCCTGATCTAAAAACAAGCCATTCCTCTTCATGTGTCATGATACACCACTCATTACTATTTCTAAACCATTTTATTTTTATTATTCTGAACATTTTTCTTCAGTCAATAACTGTCAGCAAAATGGAAAGAGATTTCAGCAGCCCTTCAAAGCACTTCATGCTATGGAAAAGAAACTTGGGAAAATGTTCTGAAACCTATCATTTGTTCCAGGTTGTTCCTAAATAAAACCTTAAGGTCTCATTTGGTATTTTCCAGTTTTTAGCTACTGTCAACATAGAAAATTTATTTGCACTTTTAGCTCTGTGACAGCAGGCAGAGGATCCCAAATTACCTGCTCAGAGTAAAGGAGATCCTGTTCATCTCCTCCCAGGGTTGTCCTAGTACAGCATCAGCCCCATGGTCCAGGTGTGAAACATCATGATGTGTCAGTGGGAGCAGCTCTCTGAAGCACCTTTCAAACCATGTAAACAGGGCTAGTCAATAGCTTCTCTGGCCATGCCCAGGGCCTGATCGTGCAGGTTGCTCTCTTGGCAGTGCTAGCAATCAGAGCAGTTGAGGGTTTGCGAGCATGCGGGTGTTGGCTGGACTACCCAGCGAGTAGGTGAAGCTGCTGCGGGGAGTGCCACCTCAGCTGTGGGGGGGGATCCACATTGCACATATGTATATACATTTCCCACCAACAGACCTTCCTCCTGATCAGCCAGAGATGAGAACAGAATGAGGCCATCTGTGCTCTCTGTGTTGGTTCCAGCACAGGGTATGTCTCTCCTGGTGGATCTGTGTGGCCTGTCATGTGGATACAACTGCATAGGCTGCAAGGGTGTGTTCGTGTGGATGACTGCTGGGAATACATTCTCAGCCTTGGATCTGGGGACATGGAGCTTTGCCAGACTCATACCACTGGGCTGCATAAGCTCCTCACCTAGCAGCTTTAATCTGCTCAAAACTTTTCTCAGAAAGTTGATGAATATTACTAATGTTGATAGCTCTGTGAATGAAAGAAGAGAAGAATCAGCAGTTTCATTCAGCCCTGGTGAGGCCATATCTGGAGCACTGTATCCAATTCTGGGCTCCCCAGTATAAGAGGGATGTGGAGCTGCTGGAGAGAGTCCAGCACAGGGCTACCAGGATGATCAGGGGCCTGGAACATCTGCCCTATGAGCAAAGGCTGAGGGAGCTGGGTCTGTTCAGCCTGGAGAAGAGAAGGCTGAGGGGGGACCTGATCAGTGTCTATAAATACCTCAAGGGAGGCAGTGAGGAGGAGGGGGCCGGCCTCTTTTCAGTGGTGGACACAGATAGGACTAGAGGAAACGGCCACAAGCTGAGGCACCAAAAGTTCCACAGGAACTTAAGGAAAAGTTTCTTCACAATGAGGGTGAAAGAGCCCTGTAACAGGTTGCCAAGAGAGTTTGTGGTGTCTCCTTCTCTGCAGATCTTCAAAACCCACTTGGATGCAGCCCTGTGCCACATGCTCTAAGTGACCCTGCGTATGCATGGAGGTAGAAGTAGATGATCTCTAAAGGTTCCTTCCAACCTTAAGAATTCTATGATTCTGTGATTCCAAATTAGTACCTGCTAATTTTGCATGACCAAGTTCAGATATACAAGTAAAAAGAGCACTAGGTGGTTGGCTGCTCTGAAAAATCAAACAGTTTAGGTATGACATTGAACAACTCAAGCTTGGGAGCTTCTTTGAGCATAAGCACAACATTTTCAGATGGTTTCCATAATATTTTTGAGGATTTTAAACAAAAGTCTAACAGCAAGGAGCTCCAGACTCTACCACTTGATTTATTGGCAGACTTGAGGAAATCACTTAAGTTCTTTAAACTTCAATTTCTTTACTGGCCATTTAAACTGATTATCTATCTTTGTCCCTTTTTCAAGGAGAATGTTTTTGGTAAGGAAGAACAGAGTGGCTTGTTATGCTCATGCTTGGCACCTCACTGCCACTGTTCTTCATCTCTCTGCTTATTGTGGAGCCTTCACTAACCCTTCCTTTTCCAGCTTCCCTTGGCAGGCCAAAGCAAACAGTATACATTTCATGATAGGGACCAGCATACAAATCACCACTTAAAGAGCATTATCCCATGATTGTTTCTAGTTCACTGCAGCTACATTCATCATTTCTGGGATACATTTATTTTTATGGTATTGTTTACTTCTTCCCCTTAATATAATTATTTAACATTAAAGCTATGCCATGTTTACATGTGCAAAATATTGTCTTGTTCCACTTGAAGAGATTTTTAATTTGTTCCCTTTATCCTAAAACGTGAAGTTGATTTATGAAAACACTTCATATTCAGTCCTCCTGCCTTCTCCCTGAGCTGAACACTCCTTTTATACTTTTTTTTATGTTTGGCTTCAGTCATGTTTTATTACATTAAAAAACTTTTGGCTACATCTCATAACATTGAAACATAAAGACTCATAGCAAATTGATTTATAAACTGAAAAAAAAAAAAGACCCTAGAGATGTATAAACCCTAGCCCTTACATATGTGTGTGCAAATATATAAATTTATTCATGTGTGTGCAGGTGTCTGTACCTATAACATATATCTTTGTACAATATCACGACAATATACCAAACATCCAGAATCCGAATGTTTCCAGTTGAGATGCTGTTTAGGTAATTAACCAAAATAAATTGAAATTTGATTTTGATTTTTGATTTTGAGAGTCAAAATAGATATTGATAGCACAGTGATACACACTTTACAGTAACCACCTCTTCTGCTAGGACAGGCATTTCCTGGTAATGTTTATGTGCAGGACTACTTTTTGAGAGAGAGAAAGAAAAAAATAAACAGAAAGCTTCACAGTATTTCATCTAAGGCTAATTACTAGAGATATCGCTACTGTTTCCACCTCACAGATTTCACTAATCTTTTGTAGAGGAGAAAACATTTGGCACATTTTTGTCAGGGTGAAATAAACAGTGTTATTTTAAGCAGAGAGTATATACGTATATTTAAAACCTCTTGGCATGATGAAGAGTGGGACACCAGGGAAATAGAAATGTCTGCTTTTTGTAAAATTCCTCTGGTAGCAGCATAGATCCTTCTCTGACCACAAAGGTTTACATGGCAAAAAGAAAGTATAATGAATTCTCTCATAACCACTCATGTATCACAGAGGTGATTTTTTTCTAAATATTTCCTAATTCTCAGTATAAGGCACTTTTTTTCTTCTATGGCCAGCAGTAGAAGAATTTACCTTTTGAAATATAAAACACAAATCTGTTAAAAAAAGCAGCAGCATTTAGGTCTCAGATATTAAAACTACTTTTCTCCAGCCGATGCAGTATTTGTGCTTATTAATATAATTTTTGAAGAGTACTGTTTATCTGCCTGAAAAAAAAAGGATGATAACTTTGTTTTACACATCTGAGTGGGGATTTCTTTGTATCTAAGCAACCTCAGTCTATATCTGTCTCTTTTTGTACCTCTTCAATACGATTTTACCATTCCCCAAGAACTTTTAGCAGGTGACTGACTGTATGTTTAGGTCTATACATGAGAACCCCATGAACTACAATGTGGTGCTACAGTAGTTGCCCATTTTAAAATGTTCTTACAACATGGTCAAATGTCTTTCCCAAATTCTTCTCTTATTTACTTGAAGAGAGAAGTCTAAAGCATACTCCAAGCAATAGCACGAATAAGTGATCATCACAACAGTGATGACTCTGGTATCAAAATTTAGTTATTTATTGTACTGTAAAGCTCAGAACATAAAGACAAATCATTCTCAGAATAGTCCAAACACCGTAATGGTCTCAGAGTTCTGAAAGAGTTTCGGAATAAACTGTTCATTTGGAAGTGACATTGTGGCTTGGACTTATAATAAAACAGCATCCGCTTGTTCATTAAAACTTTTCACTTGGTGAATTAGGCCTTTCCTTCTGCTTGTTTTTTGACAGATATGTTTCAGTAGTGTGTCAGCTCCGACAGTCTTGTTAACTGTAGTGCCCAAACCCTGAGCAGATCTTCTGGATTTGATATATCTCCAATGAAGCAGAGGCGCTCTGAAATGATCCTATTACTGCAGAGAGGAATGACTAAATAGAACTTATTCTTTTTTTTTTTTTTTTTTTTTGATGAATTTACAAGTCCGTCAGTCCGCTTAGAACTCATTGTTTTCTTACAAAAAAACTGAGTGGCCATTAAAGTTGGAAAGAATAAGTACCAAACATTAAAGCACCTTTTTCCATACCCTGATAGGCAAGGTGTACTACTATCCATGTCCAGGGGACAAGTGCATATCCAGTGGGTAATATGTAAATATCTAGACCCAGAAAAAAAAAAAAAGAATTATTGATGTATTTAAAATCATATGGATGTTTTGATTTTTTCCTCATTATTCTGGCTTTTCACACCTAATATATAATAAGTAAGTGAGAATTTTCCAACAAATCTTTGTACATTAGTCTCAATGAACTATGACCAGGCCTCATGATGGGAAGAGCCGAAAAAAAGCAGCCTAAAACACTAGTAAAACTTGGTATGTCAGAGATAGGTCTGCTGGGTATTAAATTTAGACAAAGTATATTCTGGCAGCACATTTTTGCAAACATTTTAATAACAGCTTTGGCAAAACCACACATTTCAGTCCTAATTTAACTTGTCAGACTCATCATGGAGTGAACTGTATATATTTTATTTTAATTTACTGTATATCCTACAGAAAAGTAGGATCGATTCCATATGAAAACCTATCAAAAGAGGTAAAGCAACATACCAGTCACACCATCACTCAGGCTGACACTGCAGCAGCCTAGCATCCCACCCAGTGCCTGCAACAACAGTCAGGAAGATCCTACTTCAGGTGGCAGAAAAAGACAGGTTGTGTTCTCTTCAGAAAAAAAAATCACATTTCCTCAGAGCTAATGCTCAAATATCAAAAGGTAGGATGAAATCTACTACAGTTTTATTGGCTTCCATGTGATGTGTGCATGTTCTGTGCACAGCCTCTACAGAGATCATTCCAATGGGCATATATACAACTAGGTTTTATTCATTCATTCTCTGACAACAGCATAACAAAGATTCCATATTAATACCTAGGAATGATTTAACTACATAAAATGGGATTTATCTGTCTTAATTTGATAGTGCATGCAGAAGAATAAGTACCTATAGGTAACTCACCTCATCTTGAGACTGGTGTGCCCAAAACATCTGTTTCCCCATCAGCCTACTCTTTACGGTCTTTATGCCCCACAAGAGGCCCCACAAGATCAGCTGGAGGATTTCAACAGCTGTTGTCTTATGAAGCATTTACAACATTAGACTTAAATAATGTAGAAGCTTAGGGAGACTGAGAATGTAACGTTGGTTCAGGGACTATTTTATGATACTATTCCTGATCCTAGATTGTCAGAAAAAGACACTTCTTATTTTTTATAAAAGGATTGTCTGTTTTATAACTAAACATGCATAACAGTAGATTGCACTTTAAATTTGGATGGGTCCTTTTTTTTTACAAGAATAAATCTGGCTGCATCTATAATGATGATATAAAGGTATACCATATGTTATAACTAACAGCTGACTGGTGACTATTAGAAAAGTTTTGATAAATTTATTTAAGTAAACAATGATATTTATATTGTTCTAATCAAGTATTTAAAACTAATGTGATGCCTAATAGTCACTGTTAACTTAAATAATCCTTTGAAACAAAATAGATTTTTGGTTGAAACCTCTGTATTCATTAGTAAGCCCCTAAAATGTAAACGATTACATGTCTTATTCCCAAGGAAATGAATGTGGTTTCCTTGGCAGATTTCTTCAATGAATTTAAGAATTCCTACCTGGCAAGAATTTTACTGTTTACACTAACAGGACCTGTTACTGAATAGCTAATCCTCAGATTTCTATCTTCCTTTAAGCTGCTGTTTGTATATTGTGATAAAAGGATGAGTTGCTGCTGTTTATTTTTCCACCCTTCTGAGGGGTCACTAATTTTCTACAAGCAAGCAATGAATTTTCTAACCTCAGCAGGTGGCATATAGGCTGCTACATGTTTGAGCTAAGACTCTATAAAATAGCTGCCTTTCATTTGCATTTCATGTGTCCATGGAAGAAGCAGCTGTGATGTCACATGGAACTACACAAAAGAATCTATTTTTTAAAAGAAAAAGTTCAACTCATGGCCCAAAACACAAATAGCATTAGGAATCGGTGAGTTAAGAAGTATCAGTGCACACTATTTTGTGAAGATTTGTATGTCTACAAAAGTAAGGCAAGTCCCCAGTGAGGTGGGAGAAGAAATAGTGTCAGATATAGTGGTAATAGTGTGATTTTCCTGAGGAAAAGCCATCTGGGATTGCTTTGGGACCCTTCTTTCTGACTGCATGAGGTTAGCAAAACTACTGCTCCCTGATGTATTCACACAGGAAACTGCTCCATCAAAGTCCCAGTTCACCAGCATCCCCCAGTGCTTTCTCCTTGACAGTGGCGCGGTCAATAGTATGATGCTTCAGGGCACAAGATCGGACTGAACTTAAGATAGGTCCTTAAGTATCTGTTAACTTCATCTCCAATTTTATCCAGTTATTTACTTTAAATTAAAAAAAAATAATGTTACAAAAACTTTTGTGCAATACATTGGAAGAATGACAATCTGCCAGGGAGAACAGGGGTTAATGCCTTATTTTTATAGCATATGGTGGCCTTCTCTACTTTTTTAAACCATAGAAATAATTACAAGAGATAGGGGCTTTCTTTAATGAGAGGAAAGTCTTACAGATCAAACCACATTTTGGCACCAAGAACAGTTTTGGTCCACTAAACACAAATGAGGGGATATAGGTCTTTCATTATTGCTTCTCTCCTTTCATTTTCTTAAAACAGGGAGGTTTTTTTATGTGCGCATATTTCACAGTTCATCTTGATATTTGCTGCAATTCAAAGAGTTTAAATTTCTATATTCCAGAAAGTTAAATCTGGAGATAAAAGTTTTAAGTTGTATCTAAATTTAGAAGTTATATATATCGTTTGCTAATATTTTTTACTATTATTATGCATTTTAATAGCAGCTAATAGGACTGTAATATGTGCTGTTGTACAGCTGTACAATAAAAAAATAGTCCTTATATCTAGCTCCTAAATATATATTTATAAATATATATCCTATATATTTAACCCTGTACCACATCTTCAGTGCCAAATAGAATAATTTGTTTCAGCAGTTGGGCTATGACAGAGCAGAATTTGTGAAGAATTCAATTAAAAAAAAATGACTGCAAAGCTACAGAATGACTGAGCATTCTGGAAATAGCTCAGAATCAATCCAGTTTCACAGCATTCATATTAAGGTAGAAATGTACAGTGTGTGTGATTTTGCAGGCTTTGATGGCAGGCTCTTCCCAGAGAGTTACTGTTAGGTGGAGCATACTACAGAGAGATTTTAAATGCATACTTACAAAACTGTATGTCAAGTGATGAAAAAGGAAAAAAAAAAGTCATTAAAATTAGATAATACAGTAAAATACTTTGCACCACAACACAAAATATAAAGCAGGCATCATGCAAGCTCTCTTGCTAACATCCTCATTCAACTTTGCCAGCAAATGTCAGCACTGACCCCAAAACAGCCCATGCCTGGGGCCTCCCTTGCAGAGAGAATGCCAATTGTACTGAACTGTGGGAGCACTTTACTGTGGAGAACAGAGACTAAAACAAGACCCACTGAACTCATTATCACTTGAGATCAAAGCCAGAATGCAAGTTCAACTCTGTAGACATCAAAGGCCAGCACAGAAGCCCATCACGCCGCTTCAACCTGAAGTTACATCCTCATTATATACAGTGGAAGTTTGCAGCTTTTATCTCAAAATGTAATGTGAGAAATTTCATTAGCTATGTGTATCAAATTAAAGTAATAACAGCAGTAATCTGGGCTTGATCAGTAAGAACGCTGTTGTTTCTGTTCTGCCAAGATTTCAATTTAAATAGATTATTAAAATGTTTGAGTAAAAAGATCTTATACACAGGCAAAGAAGTCAGTGCAATCTTCTTTTTAATAGAAGTAGGTAACGCTAGCTGGCTTAAACTTCTCATGGCTCACACTTCCTGAGCTTGCCTGGGAGGATATTGCAGGAGACAGTGTCAAAAGCCCAGCTAAAGTCAAGTTAGACTCAACCACTGCTCTCCCCTCATCCCCTCGAGCCAAACGTCCCATCACAGAAGGCAACCAGGTTGTTTAAACATGATTTCCCCTTGGTGAGGCCGGCCTCCCAAGCTGCCAGTGAGTCACACTGCACAGCAATAAGTGATCACATTATCCCACTCATATCGTATCTGGGTCCTAGGATAAGTAGATTTAGGTATTAAGAACAATGAAATAAGCATTTTACCATATAAATGTATAAATATGGGAGGAAATAGTATCTTTAAATACATTCTATATTACTAAAATTTCAGAAAGAAATTCTTCAACCTCTTTTTGGCATTCATCTATATCTAATATTGCATTTTATTAATTTTTTTTGTATAGTAATATTCTTGTAAAACTAAATATTTATAAAAAGGTACCAGTGATTTAAGATTCCACACAGTATTTCATTAAAAATCTTTTTGTTTTCCCTGTCCTATAAAAATAAATTATCTTTAACTGTAACTGGATAAAACATTGTTACTCTGAATAAGAGTACGTCATGGATCCAAGTTGCTCTTTAACAATACCCTTTGTCTTTCTGAAAAAAGGTAACTACTCATTGCTTTTTGAAAATTTCCATTGTGAATTCCTGTGACACTGAAGAAAGCATAGTGAAAATACTGTTTCTCCCAAAGAACACGTTAATAATGAGAATTAATTTTAAAATATTTAAATAATTTAAAATATTTAATAATCATACTGTTGAGAATATTAAGCCTAAATGCATGAATTTTAGAAGTTAAGAGCATAATTAAGGGAAAGAAAGAGCTGTGTGCTTTGAGCAAAGTAGCCCTAGGCTACAGGTTAGATCACAAGCTAGTGGTGCAGCCACCTGCGACCACAGTTGTTGAGGCTACAGCTGGATAATCACAGCTAGCCACACTAGGGAAAGGGACAGCCATGTCAGATTCCAACTGACATTGCTACATAGGATTTTGGAGTTAAGGAACTGAAATTGAACTTGCAAAAAGGTTATGTAGCATAACCTGGTAAGAAGCACTCTTCTTACCACTACAGTAGAAGGCAGCTCAGGGCAGCCACCACCTAGACATATGGCTCAGCAAGGGAAAAAAAAAGAAGTTCATATGTGTAAAACCAAGTCTTTGTTTCTGCAGGTGACAGCAGGTAAGATGAACTATAGCTAGGGATTGCTGACTGAGCATACCAGGTAGTAAGTAGAAAATTGTTTGGTGATGACAAGGATTACACGACCTGGGCAAGAGTGCCAGAACTTCAGCTAGAGTAAACACTTAGTGCAACAACAAGTTAGCTGCAGCTAGACTAGATCTTCTGGTTTACAGCAACTGAAAGCCCAAGATATTTTGTAGTCTTATGCCAGAAAGCTCTGAAATAGCCTTTTAACACAATTTTCAAGGGGGTGGAAAAATCTTAGTGATCATAATTGCAGCACTTTCAACAAATGAAAGCAAAATGTTATATTAATCTCCTGTGTTAATCCCTCATTACGTTTTGCTTTCTGTCTAAGTAATATTGTTTTAACGCTTGTGCCAATGGTCACCTTGCCAATATTTTCACAGAATGTTGATCGGCTTTGCCAATATTTTATTAAGAAGGACATCTAAGAAATGTAAACATTTAGTGGACTTTTATGAAAAGTGATGTCTGTCCAGTATCTCATACCACTGGATAAAGAAAGAAAACAAACTAAGAAGTAAACCTTTGGAATATATTCATATTTCATATGACAAAGATATTCACTCTTTTTCCTGTGGATATATATTATTATTATTTGCCTTCAGGTCCCCAAATATTCTGATATGATCTCACACTGTCTCTATCATGAAGAAACAGTCTAGTTCTTCCTGAAGAAGAAGAGTCTAGTCAGGTCAGTAAATATTCCTAGTGAATTCATTGCTTTTTTAACTTCCCTTTCCTGTCTTGTAGACCTCATAGCAGTGTATCATGTACCATCAGAAATGGTTGAAAAACAGTATATTCTGCAGAAAAGGAGAGGCAGCTTCACTTACACAGGCTTGCACTTGCCAGTTCACACCCCATTTTTAAGAAACAATAAAGAGTTTTAGTGTTTTCAGACTCAGAGAAAGGTAATACTAGTCAGGAATGAACTAAAATATATCTGAATTCTGATGTAGAGCAACTTCCCAGACTTTCAAATTATCCAAAGAAGAGACTTGAGCTCTGGATGTAAGGAGGACTCAATGCCAATGCTTGAGACATACAGACTCCTTGAAATCCTAAAAGCTGAAGTCGCCTATAAAGCAAATCTGGGGATTTGGCAGGGCTTCATCCAGCCTCTGTCCGCATACCAGAACCTCACTAAGGATGATTGCTTTAAAATGGTTTCATTTTTCACAAAGAAGCCAGTTG
>VZSG01000037.1:1955909-1977201 GCA_013398315.1 Nothoprocta pentlandii
AAAAAAAAAAAAAAAAAAAAGCTAAGGAAAGACTTACTTAAACTATTAAGTATATTA
This sequence comes from Nothoprocta pentlandii, assembly GCA_013398315.1. Taxonomy (NCBI): domain Eukaryota; kingdom Metazoa; phylum Chordata; class Aves; order Tinamiformes; family Tinamidae; genus Nothoprocta; species Nothoprocta pentlandii. The sequence goes on from VZSG01000037.1 coordinate 1,955,967, forward strand.
ATTATAAAGTTTAATATCATCTCCCAAATTTGGACTCCCAAATTAGGAAGACTACAAGAAGTCTTCCTAAATGAGTGGGTTACTTCTGATATTTTTAGCAAATAGAACATAAATACTTGATTTAAAACTACCAGTGAAATGATGAGCAGTTACCAAAACACATGAGTTTTAGCATCTTGAGATCACAGTGAAGATAGTAAGGCCTGCAAGAAATGAAGGGCCTTACGATAAAAGACAAGCACTTTTCATTGTGCTACAGAGAGAAAGGCAATGTGATGGGAGGTGTAAAATGAACTAGCAAACAAATTCTGTGCAACACCAGCATCTTAGATGTAAATGGATGTTTCAAGGTTTTGATGGTTAAGATTTATTTTCATATAGATGAAAAGGAAAGATTCATATGAATGAAGGTCAAAGCTGCAGCTTGGACTGTGGACCTGAAGTTCTGAAAAGAAGGTTCATTTTAACACAATTCCCAAATTACAGACATCAGGCCCAGGAAGGATGCTGGTGGTATCTTACAAAGAAAACAAAGGAAACATAGAAGGAATGGTTGGGAATTGTGTTTCAGGCATGCTGAGCTTATACTGTATGTCTGAGCTCTGTAGCTCTGAGGAGACTAGAAAAGAACTCAAATTTAACTTGGACTGAAGAACAAAATCAAAGTCATTGGCATAAGAATGATGTTTTTCTGTAAAGAATATTGGCAGGAGGGCAAAATGAAAGCAGGGTAAAGAGATGAGTCCTGTGAAGTCCCAGAGAAGCTTAGGCAGAAGGCATGTTGGCTCTTTGCAGAAACAGTAGCAGCAAATGTCTTACATGTATTGTGTAGCCACTATTGGAAAATCCAAGTTTTATTTCAAATAAATGTAATGAAATTCATCTAAATATAAATAAACTGTATTGTTCTGTGGTTGGGAGACTATTTCTGAGATCTAAAGCATGATTTCTAATAAGTAAACTTTTTGCAATGTTTGGGTCAGTTTGTGAGGGAGGCAATCACTATGCCAATAAGTTGAGGTATAGAGTAGCACGCAAGTTCTCTTCTCTCTGGATCTCATTTCACATCTTTTAGTGTTCCACTTTCCCTCAAGTAGACATTTGCTTCTGCCACTATATTTAATATAGAGTAATAACGTTTTCAACTAAGTTTATACAAAAGCTATTCAACTCCTTTAAAAATCTTTAAATTGATTTAAAAACTCCACATTCAAAATAACGGAGAATTTTTGCTCAAGTCCATAGTGGTAAGCAGAGAGTTAAATGATTAAGAAATGTTAAATGTGAATAGATCTTTTGCTGTCCTTTAAAATACATTACTTTAACATTGTCAATTCTAGGATATGTCTGTGAGAGCTTATTCTCTCTCTGGCATCTTTACACCATTCCTGCTTAAGGCTTTCGTCCACCACTTGCAGAACTTACTTTGCAAGTGGCAGAAACTCTGTGGATGAGGTGACACTTTTACTGAGGTCTCATGTCAATTGACCTAGAATGAATACACACATTTCGCTGTTGAATACTGAAATTATTTGACATTCACTGTCTACAAAATCTGATATGGGATTTCTCTACAATAACTGTTAATAACTTTCAAACCACCGAAGTTACCCAGCACTTATCCTGCAGGGAAAGTGAGGAGCTCCTTAGTCATTCTCCGGCTGCCCTCTACTGTTCAAGTCTAAAAAGACAAGACACTTATTACAGGGCTATAGAAAGCAAGGGACTAGGACTAGAATATAAAAATTCACACATGGAGTTCAAGGATCACACAGAGAATTTGTATTTTTATAAAGATCTCTTTGTTATAAGAGATAATATTATAGATCAGAAACTCACTGCAGAGGAATTTGTGATGAGATACTGTGGAAAGATCTGAAATATAGACTGATTGCTAAGAAAATGTACGCCTCTTACTTGTCCTAGATAGCCACTACCCAAGACTACCTGTGTAAATTCTGCAATTACAGTGCAATGTCTCACTCTAGTAAGTGCTTATAAATACAGCCCCAAAATCTAAATCTTATACATCTGAACATTCAGCTAAAAGTCTTGGCTTGGAGAATTTGACTACGAATATGTCAAGAAACAGTGGGTTCTTTTCTTTTATGTTTTAGACATGCCATTTGGTACTATCTACACCAATTTGGAAAATCCATAATCTTTGCTGCCCAAGTAACTGAACTAAATTCAGATTCTTCTTATGCCTCAACAATGGTCAATAAAGCTCTGGTAGGATGGCTCTGGAAAGACAAGAAATTCCAGAAGTTGAGAGAAAGAGCCACTGCTCTAGGAAGGACATACCCTGCTTCAGCAAATAAAATCACCTCTTTCTTATGAAAATGACATTTAACACATTTATATGGTGAGTTTCATTAGTCTGTGTCAGAACAGTCCTACAAAAGCAAGCTTCAGTACTATTGTACCCACGCAGACTCCAGTGTGCAAATGCAGGAGGGTAATGATGGCCCACAAGAGCCAGATAGATACACCGAGTGATCCTCAAGTCTACAGATGGGTGAGAACTGAATTAAATTGAACTGATTTTAGTGAAACAGTTGGCATGTGCTTGATACAATCAGACAGAAGGGAGGTGGGTTGTTTTGCTGGCAGTTGCTGGCAGATAAGGAGTAGGCCCAAGAGTTGGCCCAATATAGTGACTTTGGACCTTCCGAGCATGCAACAGTGCCTTCTTCTGGGCAGGTGATGAAGATTCCAGCTAAAAGAGGTTTGTTTAATCCTCTTTGTTTAATCCTTTTCCTGTGCTTGCAGGAAAATGCAGCAAGGTTTGCTAGACTACTTTATACAGAGTATGTCAATCTGCTAAATAATTTCTTCCATGAAAATATAAAAGTGACAATGGTATTTTAGAGAGAGAGGGGGAGAGAAGGAGAGAGGGAAAGAGAGCTAGAGAGAGAGGAAAACACTGCTCTGGGGTGAGATGCAAGAGAGCAAAAGAGAATCTAATGATCATCAGTAATGGGGGACTAATGGGAAAAAGATTGCTATTTAGATGTTCTAAGGGGTAGGGATCCTGTAGATGACACCATTTGGGGAAACATATTTCTTTAAGAGTGTTTAATCATATCTGGGTTATAATGAGATAATAAAATCTATTGCCATGCGACAACACTATGCATGTTCCTTGGGAGGAAGGAAGGGGAGACTGGATATCTCATCTTGTGAATTTCCTTCCTCAAACACATTTAGTTTGCTCTTACAACTCTGTTTTCTTTGTTGCTGCTGTTTTCTTGTGTTTTTTGAGTTTTTTTTTTTTTTTTTTTTTTTTTTTTTTTTTTTTTTTTTTTTTTTTTTTTTTTTTTNTTTTTTTTTTTTTTTTTTTTTTTTTTTTTTTTTTTTTTTTTTTTTTTTTTTTTTTTTTTTTTTTTTTTTGTCTTGTATGCCCTTTGGATATCTTTATCACTCCAAATTATAGCTATATCTTTTGACCCAAACTTGATCTTAGCATAGTTTTGTCTAGGATTATATATTTTTAGGGTCATCATCAATTAACTTCAATATAACATTGAATTTCACATAATAAATTTGCGAGAACATAGCATGTGGAGAGTTTTCATTGCCTGTAGGGAGAAGACTTTCAGCCTCTTAACAAAACACTCAGAACTGACCCAGATGTACAAGAACAATACTTAGCAACTACACAGAACAGGTTGTGGGGTCCTTTGAAGTTAACCTCCCCATTTCTTCTCTAAACATCTTCAAAGGGACGGTCTTTGTGAAAAGAGAAGTTCACCCATCCTTATTTGCTGACGGACCGAACAGGAAGGGCATGTGGAAGCTCCTTCTATTTTATTGTCTGATTTATTTGAAAGACCAATCTGAAAGGTCTAACATGTGTGACACTGGGATGCAGGACTCCTCAAATACCTCAGTTCTATATGACTGCAAGCTCAGTCATAAAAGTAAATAACTATGTTCCACAGCTGTACATTATGACTGTTTAAATGAGTTACAATGCAAAAAATAAAAAAGTATTTTGTATTTAAGCACAAGTTCCAAAACAATTAAATTCCAACATGATTAAATGCTGCTTTCATTGTCTTTGTCACTTAGGAAAAGATGAAATACAGACAGATTCTGGAACATAGAGAAGTTCTGGTCTGATACTGAGGCAGTATCTCAGATTCTTTTTTTTTAATCTAAAGGAAAATGTGCAAAAAAGAGTTTTTAGTATTAATTATGGTCTGATCAACTCATAATTCTCAAGACAGGCTTAATAATTAAGTATCTAATCAATCAAATAATTAAAGGAAAGAAAATAATTCAGACAATATTCAGAAAATAATTCAGACAATTTTCCCCACATTTAAATGGGTAGGAATCAGTAGCAAGTATGATGCAGGGCCTGACTCTTCACAACCACTTGCTGTAGTTTTTTTAACTGTTCAAAGTGGAGGTGGACATATTTTTTGTAATGTAAGGCACTTTATAAAATCTTTCATGTATTCTTAAAGAGTGTCTATTTCTGCTACCTTGGAAATCCTCAAAATATTATTCTAATATATTAAATTTATAAGCATTCATTTTAAAGAAAAGTCGCACTTCTCCTCCGGCTTCCAAGGACAGCACAAAAGGAATTAGTTTCTAAATATCCCTTAGAATTTCTAAAAACTTGTCTAGAAGAAACATCAAACACTTCCCGTTTTTGAAAAGAGAGAAATCTTCCCTCAGCTTCTCAAGGCAGGCACCACAACTACCAATGAAGCTGCTAGAGCCTTGCTTTATTAGAAGAAAAGAGGCATAAATTTTTGTTCTAGTCCTAATCTTCCAGTGTTATCACATGATAAAATCAGAAGAACCTCTATTTAACTCTAAAACATTCATTTTTACTATGTAAATGTAAAATCTATCTATCTTCTTCCAAATCAGGTAAGCTACACCAGGTGGTATCATGGAACCCCGGGCAGGTTTATCCCAAAGAGAAGAATTTTCTTCTATGTTACTAAACTGATTCCTACAAAAGTTGATTTCGCTGCATTTATTTTCTTCTTGGGTTTTATTCCTCGCTGCAATTTTCCAACATAGGTTCAAGATAAATACTGTTAATGCAGGAATATGCATCTTTAGCCTGGATCATTCCTGCAGACTAATATCTCAAAAATACGTCAAAGGATGCCTAAGAAGGCTGCTTTTTACAGCATTTAGGAATGAACTGTTGTTAATCTCTATGGCACCGTTTGTTTCTTCATCTATCATCATACAGGCTAAGAAGAAGCAGAAAATGAGATATTAAAGAAACATATTATAGCTATCTAAATACTACATTTCAAAGCCATCACCGATGCAAAATCCATAAGCATAAATACAGGCAACAAGAGCTACAGGTCTGCCATCAACAAAGAATGCTGAGTACTGAAAAGCAAATCTAGCCCCTGAAAAACAGAGTTGGAATAACAGCAAGCCCTGTCCTAGTTTGTCTAGTTTGTCATTTACCAGACTACTCAATTCATCAGAGATATATAAGGGCAAGACAAAGTGTGAACTTGCACTGATCCTCCCATCAAATGTCACATCCAAGAAAGAGATCAACTAAGTCAACTTCATTGGAATTCAATCTTCTGACAACAGATGCTAGAGTGAAAACTGAATAATATTGATAGATCATGGAGTCTATTGACACTTTATAAGTATTTTATATATTGTGAAGTATATTGACACTTCAGAAGTATTTCAATAGAAGTGAAATACCTCAGACTTACTATGTTATGAGAGTTCAGTACTTACGTAGACAAGACCATGGATGGAGAACTTCTCAGGCTAAACTTCAGTTAGTCTTCTCTAATCTAACCTTCATTACACATCTTATTTCAGACAAACATTGTATTACAACCCCATCACTGTCTTTGACAGACCACCATCCCACTCAGGAACTGGTCAGAGAACTCTGTAAATATGTAAACAAAAACTTAAGTGCATGTCCTTCCTCTTTCAAAACTTGTGAGATCACATCCAGAATTCTGGGTTCAGTTGGGACATTTCCAGTACAAGAAGAATATTTGCATACTAGAGAAAGTCCAGTAAAGGCCACCATGATGGTCAAGGGGCTGGGGAACATGAAATGTGAGGAGATTTTGAGAGAACCAGGTAGCCTTAAGATTAAAAGGCTATAGCAAGACCGTATTTCTCTCTACAACCAGAGCTAGACTCTTCTTGGAGGTCAACAGTGGTAGAATGACAAGCAACAGGCACAAGCTGGAAGACAGGAAATTCCGATTACGTACTACAAAATATCATTTTCTGTGAAGGTAGTTAAATTCTGGAACAGGTTGCCCAGAGAACTTGTAAAATCATCATCCTTGGATGAAGCTCAGGACTCAGCTGATTATAGTCAATATTTCTAGATGATCGTTTTGAAATTCTAAAGTTTCCAGTCCCCCACAGGGGAAGCTGTACCTCCAGACTGTTAAAGGCTTTCATTTATATTTCAAATTTTCATTTATTTCAGTCTAGGAGCTGGCATTATGGACCAGGGCATATGAGAACTGTCACATGCCTGTTCATACTCCTTATCTACTAGTAAGTGTCCTGGTATGTTTTTCACGCCACAATCTATTCTCTCAGACAACATTTAAGAACAATTTGAGGATAGCATAAGGTACAGAAGGAAGAAAATTTAGCAATGGGGCATTAAACTGTGCATTGACGCATCCAGTAACTGCCTATTTTAACTACATGCACAAATGCAAACAAGAATTTTAACTCTTAACCTCTTAAAACCTTTAATGAATCTCTAGTTATCCAGATTACTTATAACATACACAATTGAGATTAACACAACTAAATACATTTTTAAACACTTTTAAATACTATCTGCTGGTTTGTTCCTCGCCTTTCATTCTGGAAAACAGGAATGAAAAGGAACTAGTCAAGTCTCAGAGAATGCTGACATCAAAGCAACAGACCATAGCAGATTAGTTTGACCCACTGCAACATCCTCTGCAGATAACAAAAGAACTCCTTCCTACTGACTTTGTTGGATGTTGGATTAAGTTTAAGGAAAGTATGAGGAGATATAAGCAAAATAATACATACATGCAAGTCAATATATAAATCAAAACAACTGTAATAATATTGGAAGCATGCAGCTAACTAGGAAGCTTTACAAAGGCACAGGAGAAAAAAATTCCTCAGCCAAACTTTAGTCCAGAGCCAAGGAATGTGGATTTATTTCACTAATGATGACAAGTTCAAGGCATCTACACAAAAACAAGATGAGTGCTGAAAGATGAACTGACACAGACTATGCACTTCATCTGAGGAGCGCAGATACTGTTTTTACGGGAGGATAGAACCATTCAGAACACAGTGTTATTATAGACAGAATAATGTCTGCTCTAATTAAATGATGTACAACACATCAGAGGCATGCAACACTGTTTCTTTCAGGGGGATACTTAAAGACTTTCTCCTTTTTTTCAGAAAAAAAAATGTTTATATCACAAAAAAACAGTTGAGAATCTCAAAGCACATTATTGTTACAGAATTTATCCCTTCCTTCACTATGGAAGGGAGGAATGCCAGAGAAAGTGACATCCAAGAAGGTCCCCTTGCACAGGTTTATTTTCAAAACGGTTTAACACTCAGTAACATCTCTCTCACTATATATATGTAGATGATCATCATCATTCTGTACTTGCAAGCTCTGTTAGTTAAGTTCACTGAAGTGCTTCCAATTTTAAGCATAGGAAATCCCCCAAACTGGGGGATTAAACACTCTATAAACACTGGGAACTTTGTAGGATGTCTTCAGAATTCCATCTGGACCTTTGAATGAGAGTCAACTAGGGGACATTTGGACATGGAAACATGGAAAGTATATCATGAAGAGAACAGGAAAGAGGAAAAGTTGCCAGCAAGAGTTTGGGGTTTATTTTTGCCAAAAAAAGAATAATAATAAAGTAAAAAATAAAACAAATAATCAAACAAAAAAAGTAGTTACATCTGAAAAGGTTTTGAGATTTAAATGTATGTAAGTAGCTGGAAGGAATTACAGTTATCAGAGGGTTCTGTAAAGCAAAACTATCAAGCAGTAAACTGACTTAATGAAGACCCAGTCCCCACAGGCACATTACACTAGTTTAATGAGCATGGCCTTAAAAGTCAGCTTTAGCACAATCATTTTTGTTTTAAGAAGAGTTTGTTTCAATTTAGCTTCAGGTCACTCTTAACCCTAAATAATACTGGCTTCTCATCGAAGCAGACTTTAATGCTAACACCCTTAAGAAATTCCATATATATTGGAAAAAAATATAGCCTATATATATCTTTTATGCTGCTATAACTCCATTTTGATTTAGAGCTGCCGCAGTGCCTGACCTATCCTAACATTTGTTCTCATCTCGTTCTAGCAGTGAAGTTCATCTTAAACATACATTAATGATTTTTAATGTTTGAATATTGGGCTGAAAAAAAAAATCTTGTCAGTCTAAAGTCTAATGTATATTGTACTCTTCCTCTGATTAAGACTAGAGATTAGTCAATTTATAACGATAAAAAACTTGCATTATCTTTCATCCTATCTTAAAATGGTAAATCTTAAATCATTCTGGATGTGTAACATGACATTTCACATTTTTCATCTCATTTTAATATGTGTAGGAATATAGGAAATTTTCCATATATGCACAGAGAGAGGAAGGTGGTATTGCAGAGACAGCCATATCATTGAAGGAAATTTAGCTACTCATCTTATGGAAAGCCTGGGAGTTTATCTAGATTACATCTCCAGCCTCTGAAGCCCTAGAGAGGGAAAATGACAAATTTGCTAAGGCAAAGGTTATGCACAGGAGTATATATAGAAAATCTGCTTATAGACCAGCAGGAACACCAAGTTTAAACTTAGGATAATATTTTCCCCCTTTCATAATAAAAATAATCAATTTAACTGAAAAAAACTATCTCAATATCCCACTTTTTTGGAAGCATATTGTTATAATTAATAATAGTGTATATGATACACTTAAGAGCAATTAGCAAGTTAGAGTTTCAGTTGATGGGAATTCCCTGAGAAGGTGCAAGTAGGATGAAATCCTCAGATTTCTGCTGAGGGGGACTGAAATATCCAATTGCCTGGTTGTATTTTTTTGTTGTTGTTGATGCCATTAGTTGGATGAAGTTGCCTATTCTATGGTGTTGACAGGCAGGAGAAGTGATTTTTAAACTTTAAACTAGTAAACAGTACATGAAAAATCAATCCAAATAATGTCCTCTTTCCTTATCAAGAAAAGGTTTGAGTCTACAAGAAGAACATGCAAATTGGAATGACCTAGGAAAATGCCAGCTCAGAAACAATCAGTAAGTAAATGCTTACTAAGACAAAAATATACTGAAAGTAGTAAAAATGACAGCCTTGAATTCTATTTATTCCACAAACTTAAAGACAAAAAAAAATCTCTTTTTTTTTTTAATAAATGGAAGATAGGGTTCTTAAACCTTTCCATGATGAGTAAACTAATGAGGAAAAAAAAGTGTGGAGACATGGATATTAATTCTTTAAGCTTTTCTCAGGAACTACCTTTTGTCCATATTCCTCGCAACTGTGAAATTTTTGACCAATAGCAGAAATCTCTAATTTCAGGACACAGATATTTCTGAAGAATCAGACAAAACAATGAAACTTTCCAGAGAAAATTTCGTGGCTGATGAGCAACTGTTACCAGGAGTGCTGCTAAATTCACTGCTTATCTCTTCATTTGAGCTTTTCCATAATCACAGAATAAATCATACTCTCTTCTATAGTTTTCTAATATCCCATATAGTTTTATAATAGGGATAATAAAATATACTAGACGGCCATTTGCTGGGAAAGAAAACAAAGAACACTGAATTTCTGTGTCCATTAAAACAATATATATTAAAATAACTTTGGTACAGGACTAAAACCATCAACAGTATACTCTGATCATTCACTGGATTAACTTCTAAATGCTTGTGTATTTGTAAAGCATTTTTAAATCTTTGGAGGGAACTAATAGAGAAGCAAAAAGTGTTATTAGAAGATGTTACAACAGATGCCCTCCAACATAGGGAACTCTCTTAAGGCTTGTAACTCACAAGGTGTATGTGAGTTTGATACGTTTCAGGAAAAAAAATAAAAACCTAAGCAATTTAACACTTGTCCTCTGCTGCAAAACCTGATGACTGGATTTTTTGGACTTTGTTAAAAGTAAGGCTCTTAGGCTTAGCTTTTCACTAAACTTACACAAAGCAATGCATTGTGATTATTCTAGATATCTCTAACTGAGAAGCCTGGTACATGTATATGTTGTGGTTTGATGGGGCCTGGGAAGGCATGAATTTGGTAAGAGATACCAAATACTTTGGTAACTATAGGCCTGACTCTGGCAGTACCAGATTTACAAACAGTCTCTTGACCTAGGTCTGATCGCCTTCAAAACAGTGAATCGAGTTCACAAATATTATGATCAGCTATAGGCCCAACTCTGGCAGTATGAGGTTCATGACCAGCCTGTTGACTGGGTCCGGTCACCTTCAAAACTGGCAGATGAGTTCACAAATAGCACAATTTATTTAAATGCAACATTTAGAGAACAGGTTTCAGATGTCAGTACAGGAAATTCTCTACTACAGTTTGGAGTTCTTAGCTAGTGCCTAGTGCACAAATGTGCAATCATCACTCACATCAGAAGATGGGAGAGGGCTCTCAACCTCAAGGAGTCTCTTCAGGTGGTGTCCTGACTGGAGGGGAGAAAAGGGTTCAGCCTATCCACTAATCCAGAAGTTACTATGGAGTCTTCCCTCTCTCCTCTTCCCTCTTTCTTCCTTCTTTCCATCTTCCTTCTTCAGTTTCTTTTATGTTTAGGTGGAGCTTGAGTGATTTTAGACATGCATACTTCCATTATTGACTGGTTTCAAAATCTCCTGAGTTAATTGAAAATCTAGAGAGCACGCTCAGTGAAGAGTGGTCATTCCTTGGAAGCAGGTAACTTTGGGGATTGGTTTCTGTATTGGTATTATAATGAGATTAGAATGAGGAGAAATTTGAGCGAAGTCCATTGGAAGGGACTGATCTGCCACCATTGTTGGCCTAGCACCAGCCATCTTATCATCCTGTGTGTATTATCAGCTACATGGTATGACCAGGTTGCCACCTCTGCAGGGAGTATAACAGAGTTTGGCTGCGGTGTCTTCACTCCGTTCCACCCTCCATTCACTCACCAGCTGCACAGCACCATCATGGTACCACCTCAGCAGGGAAGCCAACAAAGTTTGGCCATGGTGTCTCCATTCTTCTCCAATCTTTGTTTATTCTTATTAGTGTGTGTGCTAGGAAGGAAGATTGTGTTGCCAAGGGAATTGTGGAGAAGTAGATTCCATACATATCAACCATCCTGGAAGGGATAACTGTCTCTCACCTGAAGCAAGCTTGTTTTATGCCACAACGTCTGTTAGGCTCTGGTTTTTCTCTTATTTCCCTTTTCTCAAGCAATTCTCTCACAATATATTACACAAAGGAATTGCCATGAGTTCTGCGTTGGCCATGTCAATTGGCTGGACAATTAACTGAATTTTTCAGTGGTCTAATAAGAGCGGATAGGCAGCTATACTTATTCTCTGAAATCAGGAGTGGAATAAATTTTCTGAAACTAACTCAGGTGTCACTGTAATGTAGTACATCATCAGCTCTGGACAAATTCATACCTTCTGAATCAAATGTACTCTTCTTATGCATTTCCACTACAGTAGTAGTTAGCATCAAAGCAGATGAGTTTTGCACCATAAACTCCTGAATATTTGGCAGCAAGAAAAAAACATTTGACTCACAGAGGAAAACAGAGAAAAAGTGCTTTGTAAAGGTCATATGGTCTTGCTTTTTTAATGAAATGTGTTGATTCTTTTCAATTTTAAATAGGTTTAACTGCTGAAAGTCCCCATTATTTTACTTTCCAAAATGCTGGCAAGTGTTTAGAATTAAACCCAAATGTTGTGTTCTGAGTTGGATAGGATATCATTTGAAAAAAATAAATAAATAAAGGTGAATTTAGAGTCGAGCTCTTTGTTTTCCAAAATTGCCAGTGGGCATCTCCATTCCAAATATAATATTTATTCATATAGTTCTAGTTAAAAAGTATTGACTTGAAGAGATGAAGGGGATTATATCATAAACAAAGCATTTTCCAGAACTATTAAATTAGTACCACTGTGGTAAATCTAGTGTCTTTTCTATCCCCAGTTCTTTTGTGAAAGAGCAACATAGAGATAACCGAATAAAAAATAATTTTCTTCATTAAAACATAAAAACTGAGGCATATATTTGCAGAATAACTTAGAGATCTTTTAATCTTTTTTTTTTTTTTTTTTTTTTTTTGTGAGCACCATTATACTACTTTTCTTCAAATATCTGAAGATTAGACTGTTCACTATATTGCATGGCATAGTGGTACCAAATATTGTTCCTGGTAGAGTAGAACAACATTTGGCACTGCAAAATTGCCTAAGCATTTAACCCACGCAAAAGCATATAATATTTAATGACTTACTGGTAGGTTGATTAAGGTCACTAGCTAATTGCATACACACGAATACAGAAAAGCCTCAAAATCTGTATTTGCAGAAAGGACCAGAAAGCTACACAAAACTAATTTTATCTGAGTTTCTTCCAATCTAGCTAAAATATTCAAAAGCTGGGAAGCTGTGCAAGGAAAAATTCTCTAAGAGCACTTCATAATCATGCATTGCACTGAATTCAGGAGTCACTAATCTGGAAAAAAATGTATAAAAAACAACACTAGGCTGCATTCATTTATGTGTGTCTGCCTGTGTAAGACCATCCGTGCTATGAAAGAAGAATAAAATAAGAAGTGTTTGTCTTGTTCATCACTTAAAATTTAAGGGTGCACCCGAAAAAACTTAGGATGGATTGACTTAACTCTTTCAAGACTTGTAGATTACAGAGGCCAGAAGAATTGATCATACATCAGGATGCAGTGGGGACACCTGCAGCATTGCTGGCGAGGAGCAGGTGCCTGGCAGAGTACATGGCAGCAGCTCTCTGAACACTCACTGAAAGCTGTCAAGGCCAGACTTGCACATCTGGTGTCTTTGCAGCCAGGAGATACTCAAGGTTAGCTCAGGTGAGATAAGGAGATGGTTCTAGTAGATTTAAAGGTCCCCGAGAACACACAGAGGTGAGTCCCAGCACCAGGATGTAGGACCTGTGCATCCAGCAGCTTCCCAACAGCGACCACTCTGCACAGTGCTCTGGGCTTCCCCTGCAGCTGGGAGTATAAGTATCAATCTCTGTCCACATCGAACCCTCTCAATATTAATCCCTATCAGTCCTAACCATTTCCATGGAATTGATATTGATCAGTACCAATCCCTAATGATATCCTGTATCATTAAGGGATTGATGCTCTTTATATGAGCCTTTTATTGTTGCTAGTAATGCAAAGAAAATACCTCATAATAGGTTTCCTGTGATGCTTTAAAGAACTAAAGGATGCACTGAGGGTTTCTGTGCTGCATGCAGGACTGGCTCATATTGCCTCATACACAAACATGCTTGAAATGTTTTCTCTCACTACCCGTTTCTCTCAATCTAGAAATGCCTACAAGGGACCCTGGGTCATTGTTACTGTGATACCTGACATTGCTCAAACTTGAATCTCTATGAATATGATTGTGCAAAATGTCCTTCTGTGTTTATAGGGTACAGGACATTAGGGAAAACAGTCATAATTACCCCTCTTTGCTAATGAAAACGTGTTCTTTCATATTACTATGTAATCTCATACCCCAGAGGCCCTGAGACATCTTGTATTTGATCAGAGATTAAATTCTCCCAAGTGAGTCCTCATCTGGATCTGTCTCACAAGTTTTTCAAAGGAATGATTTTCAGATAGTTGGAATCGCCCCTTAGTATTAATAAGGTTTCATAGTTTAAAGAGATTTAAAAGACCTTGCTTGTCTTCAGTGGAAATGGCAACACTGGCAAGTGAGGAATGGGCAGCAGCGATTTGTTTTTACTCTGAGAACTCATTGTCACTAAATATGATACATCTACTAAATATGATAGATATTATGGTAATGAAATCAATGAACCTGTATGAATGTCAGAATGCTTGCATGTGAAGTTACAACTTTCTGTAAGTTAATTCTTGAAGGTATGCAGATTTTAAGGTTATTCATTAAAAGATTACTTTTTAATATTTTCTCAAACTTGGAAGGGTTGTCCAAATGTTATCCTGCTAGCAGCCACTGAGAATATTTAAATTCAACAAAGAAAATGCATTTTTTTTCAGTTTTGTATATAGCAAAATACTGAAAAGTGACAGAGCTAGAAAATTACAGCAGTGTTGAGGGCTGACAGAAGTCATGTGCCCTTGTTTACAAGTATGCCTGTTGCTTACTGACATAAAGGAAAGAGAGCTGCTGCCTCCTATGAAGTCAGAGGCACTGACTCTGACTGGTCAGGTGCACTGGTTAGACTCAGCTCTGTGTGTCCTAAAAGCCCCTTAAATCTGCTAGAACTGCTTCCATATCTCAGATGTGCTAATCTTGAGAAATGACTGTCCGGAAAGCAGCTAGACTTTGCTGACAGGACAGCATATGCACATCTGGTGCTGACGGGAATTGGGTCAGGATGCAATCACTGACTCCTAACTAGATCTTCTGCAGGTGTTATGACTGAATGTGCTTTAAGGACCCATAATAAAAAGGAAAATAATCCAACTTGATCAGGCTATAAGTATATTCAGATCATTTTTCTTGGATTTTTATCAACCTGTGAAATGTGTTGACCTGAGCTGTAGATAGCTCTGCACACCTTCTCTTCAGATTCCTGGATATACACTCAGGATTTTTCCAAGAGGCGGTCATCACAGGCACAGGATGCTCCAGAAGGCAAGCTTGGCTGAGGAGAAGAACAAGCTTCTCCCTGCTCATTTGAACAGGAAACAGGATGAAAACATCCTCAGTTTTCATGAGGATGACAATAAGAGCCAAACAGTACCAATAGTGAAGATGGGAATAGTGTTCTAGAAAGGAAACTGAGATTCCCGTTTCATTTTACACAGGCTGTTTCACAGCCATAAGACATCTGCAACCTTCGTTTTTCCTTATGGAAAATATGTCTTGTCTGTATGGGTCTTGAACATGTTTTCCATACAACTTAGTCTGGGCTTCTCCCTAATCCATTGTCTCCACTGTGCCTAAAAATTAATTAATTAAAAATAAATGTAATAAATCTTAAATTGATTATCATTAAATTATTTTTCACAGATAAAGTGGACAGCAACGTGATGTTATTAGACATGTATATAATGGATCAATAATATAAAACTGTAGTCAAATTTTAAAACCATAAGGTGCCATTAACATTAATGTAAAGAAAGTTTGTGCAACCTGGATAAATCCTTTTGAGTGTATGCTACAAGTTTTCTGCTAATTCAGAAGAAGAATTAGATTTGATTCTGAAGATTGAATCAAAGAAACAATTAAATACTTCCTTGTTCTTTGCTTCCCTTATAGTGATGCTTTTTTACTTTTAGTCACTTAAGAGTTCAAATATAGTCTCACTGACTTCTTCTTGAGGTTCTTGCCTATCTTTAGTACTGGGATTATTTGTTATTATACAGATAAAATATAGTCTCTTTTGTTAATTCCAGGATCTCCTGTGTTCCTTTATCCGCCAGGTTCAGATTTATTCAAAAAATTCCATCCCTACCAGCCTCACAGACACACTGCTTTTCTGAAATCTATTCTCCTTATTCTATTGCTATTTCTATAGAGGCATCACATGCCCCTCTTTTCTCCTGCCATCCTTCTCACAGGGACAAAGGATCTCTCCCCAGGAGAATCCTGGGACGCTGCATATCTGCACTGCCACAGATGCAGCCTGTGGCTCCCGTACACATATGAAGCTCTGACAGCACTAGCTTTATGCGTTAGGCACTAGCTGGGCCTGTTTTCCCTAGAGAAGAGAAGGCTTAGAGGGGATGTGACCAATATGTCTAAGTACCTGAACAGGGAATGTAGGGAGGAAGGGGCCAAGCTCTTCTCCATGGTGGCCAGTGACAGGACAAGGAGTAATGGGTATAAGCTGAAACACAGGCAGTTCCATCTCCATGTGAGGAGGAACTTCTTCCCTGTGAGGGTGACAGAGCCCTGGCACAGGCTGCCCAGGGAGGCTGTGGAGTCTCCTTCTCTGGAGGTCTCCAAACCCGCCTGGATGCCGCCCTGTGCCCCGTGCTCTGGGTGTCCCTGCTGGAGCAGGGGGTTGGACTAGATGATCTCTAGAGGTCCCTTCTAACCTCAGCCATTCTGAGATTCTGTGAAAGCAAGAACATCCCATGCAAGTGGGTCACTTAGGTTTGTCTTGATATAGAAAAACAATTTTAAAAAAACAACTGCAAGGAGTTTTACTGTATGTTGCATGGGAAATGAAAGGCAAGTATTTCTAAAATGTAGACATAGGTTTTTCCCCATACATCAGGTAATTTTCATTCAGCAGCAACCTTCTGATAGGAATTAGAGTGTCATAGCAGAGAAATAAGAGAATGGAAAATGAAAATGTTTCAGTGCTCAGGACTTCTTCTGCCAATTTCTCTCAAATAAATCTAAACAACTGACTGGTAGACAGTGTCTCTCTGTCAATGGAATGTGTTGGCCCTGACCCCTTTCAGAAAGTGAGCAACATCAAACAAAAGACAACAAGACTCATCGTCATTTCATCTCACAGCTATTAATTTTACGGTGTGACTCCTCCAAATGGCAGATGTGCAGCAAGAGCTGCTCCTGGATTCCAAGTAATAGGAGACCAATTTCCAGCACCTTGACTCTTCTAATTACACAGACAAGTCTCATGAAATTTCTGCTGTGGTCCTTCATCTGAAACAAAAACATAGACGATTCTCAATAGCGTCTGATGAGCTAAGAGGAATGGGAAGATTAATTAGTTGCAGTTCATAAAACAATAATATTAAAATCCATGAGTAACTGCAAAGTGTATTTGGCAACAACGATGCAATCAGCACAGTGCAGGGAGGGCAGGATTGGTCCCAGATAGATCACATCTGGAACAAACTATTTGCTTAGTACTGAGACCAGGGACCAGAATCCAGGGAGAAGCCCAGGTGACTGGCTGGTTCTTCAGATCTGCTCTTCTGAGCACTGACAGCTTCATCTGGGACAGCAGACAGCTCCATAGGGCATGACAAAGCATCGGCTCGCTGCTGCAGGAACATCATCTCCAACCTCCATGGGACGGACCCAAGGCCCGCGCTGGGGCACTTACCCATTCCCGAAGGAGAGCTGAGGTCTTTGCCCATGCATGCAAAGGGAGAAGGGGTCTCTGGGCACATCAAGTCCGCTTAATCCTTCTGTCCTCCACGCTCCCTGATGTGGTGCAGGACACGGGCCGCTTGATGGCAGTGCAGCCTCACCCTCCACCTTCCTCTGCTCAGCGCCAAGCAGTCCTTCAAGCTCCCCCAAGGCTTTTCACAGGTCACTGAAATGTATATCCTGCACATATGGTCATTGCTTTGTAGATAATGTGTCTTTCTGAAGTTCGTCTAAGTGATATCTCTGTTTCCTATCTCATTGTTGCACTGCTTGCACTGGCCAGAAGCACAGCTCCCAGAAAAGGCCAGTGTTGCTGGAGAGGGACCACTGCATGAAAAACACATACTGTATTAACCCCTTTACTGCTTCCTCCCCCTCTTTACAGGCATTTTTTTTTGTTCAAAGTGGAAAAATAATGGGAATGTCCCGAGTGTCCTTTCCCACCCCACTGCAAGAGCATATGATGTTGGCAGATTCTCTAGAGAAAAACATTTTCATTGACAATAAAAAAAAAACAAAACAAATAAATATTTATTATGAGCTCTGGCTGGGAAAGTGCTTCTGGGTGCTCAATTCTGGTAACAATTTGGAAAGGTAGGCCATCAGTCAGTAAGATGTGCCAACACGCAGAAACTGGGCTGCTCACAACTTCTTACGAGTTGCAGAGTGTAAGGAGAGCACAAAGCAGCTGCTGCAGAGCTCCCCTGGGCTGCTAAGAGTGCCAGAGGGTGGGAAGGAGGGAGAAAAAAGATCAGAAAAGAGAAAGCTGAGGGAAAGGAAGGGCTGGAGCAGAGAGGCAGGAGAGAAGGCAACAGGGAAAGACTGAGAACAAGGAGAGGAAAATGCCACAGATGGAGCAAGGGGCAACGGGCACCAGCTGAAACACTGGAAGGCCCACCTGAACACATGGAAAATTTAACTACAAGGGTGACTGAGCACTAGAAGAAGTTGCATAGGGGGTTGTGCAGTCTCCATCCTCGGAGATACTTGGAAAGCATGTGGGCAGGGTCTTCCCCCTCCCCATAAGTAAAAGTCTATTTCAAGCCTAACACCTACCAAACCCTAGAAGATAAGGCCATAAGTGAATGCAAGAAGCACATGGCGAGAATGAGGGGGATGTGATCTTTAGATGGAAAAGCATGTGCTTCCAGTCACCGCTGCTCCCACTGAAGCAGACTGCTCATTCAGGGTGGTCCCTGTTCCCCCATGTCTGCCACCTGAGGCCCTCTCATGAGCAGTCCCACAATCATAAGAGGGATTTTCTGCACACTTTGTGTACTAGGTCTTTTCTAATCCAACTATGTGTGCAGTGACCTCATAGATCTGTTAGCACGTGAACTGCATGTGAACCAACCCTCCCACCAGGGTTTCTACCCCTGGTTCTCAGAAGCAATCTTATACCAGTGACCTTGCAGACAAAAGCCTATTCTGACTAACTGAGGAGTCCCTGAAAATTGGCATTTCCCTTCCAAACGCATATAAGGCAGGGAGGGTCCCTAACTCTTCTGTTGGTTGTCCATTCTATATTGTCCATTCTACACTTCTACATTGGTTGTCCATAGCATATTGACCTCCAATACCATAAAAGTTTGCTGATTTAAACATATTCAAATATGTTGATAGCAGCAAAAAATATGAGGTCATTTGCTAGATAAGAATACCTTTTTTCTATTAGTTTTAAAAACAAAATCTTTTATTTCCAATTACAATTCTATCTACTCTTGCATCAAACCTTAATAAAGAGACTCTGCAATTCATGGCATTTAATACATACAGCTATAAGGAATGACTTCATGGCTAACTCTGATGAACAACAGATGAAAAAAATCCAAAGACTGACAAGTTTGAAAAGTTTTTTTGAAGACTCTGTTTACTAGCAAAAAATCTCATCACACAAGAAGAAAAACTATCCCCTTTGCACTTAAAGGGAATATGAACTCTGAGAGCACTGTCATTCTTAATGTGTACATAGATGGGAAATCCTCTACAAAGGTAGACCATTCCTTCCATTAGCTTATGAAAGAAACTGTTCTGGATTCATTTTTGAGACACTATGTTTCCGATTCACAATTGAACGTGACCTTTTACACAAATGACCTTTTACACTGTACTCAGAGCTGCCAGCTAGATTGAGGTAGTACAACAACAGCTTGAAGGACCTTAAAATAACATGATTTTTTCTCCTCCACTTAACCAAGTATTATGTAAATATATGTTTACATATTTTTCAAGGAAAACAAGTACCATGTAGTGCAATTCAGCCTTGGCTTTCCTTGTAGTGAATGATAAATTTAAAAGTGACAATAAATGCAGGCAGTCTCCAAGCTTGATTACTTTCCAAACCTCCTTATGCAATTTAGCTGAAAAAAATAATATTTGTGGTTTAAACTAGCAGCACAACTCAAGAGAGCAGTTACAATGGGAAAAAAAAATAAGAAAAAAAAAAAAAAAAAAAAAGGTGTTGGAATATTTTAAATAGCTGTTTACCCTAGCTGTCCTTTAGAGATCTACAAGGAAGTTGGGCATGTACCCCCTCCTCACCACACATATTATTTTGTCTTTTGATAGTCTGACAATATTAGGCTTCAGAATGATAGGCCAGTTAAAATTCTCCAGTACATCCATTTGTTAATGAATCCTCTAGAGATAAACTCACACATTCAACTTTGGCCACTGATGTCAATGGGACTACGAGTACTAAGGACTAGCTGACCTCTGAACATGTTATCCTGTGTTTCACAGCTTTCACCATCTGCAAATGGTGAAGGGTTCTAAAGGTTTGGGTTTCAAAGCCTGATCCTACCTCACGTGAAGTCAGTGACTAAGGTCCCGGAGAAGGAGGCTCCTGTTTGTGGCACTTCTCTGCTCTGACCGCCAGTCTTAGGAAACCTCTAGAAAAACACACTGAAACAGCTTCCTGAGTATTCAAAGCCAGATAGTCTTTCCTGATTGCTTTTTCAGAGTTCCTGACAAGACATGAGGTTTTCAGCCAAAGAGGGGTCTTTTTTGTAGTGCACTGTACTCTTACCAGGGAACTGGTCATGTATACATAACATATACATATGCTCCATGCGGTTACAAAACAGGCTAGAGAAGTGGCCTAACCAATGGTGGCAACATGAAATGACAGAGAATATCAAGGTTTTCATAAACACAACAATAGGATGATGATGATGCAGATATAGGCAACTGTGTGAACATTAAGAACATCATAAAAGACTCTTCTCATCAGCTGATTCAAACCCATTCTGATCCTGTGTCAACTGCACTTCTTCCTTTTATTTGTCATAAATGTATGTCAAGAAAAATCGTGATGGCATAGACATAAGAATGTTGAAAATACTTTGTCTTCCAGGATATCCTGAACTAATATTTACTTAATAAGCTGAATTTGCATAGTAATATCCAATATACATTCTAAAAAGCATGTCATTTAAAATAGTTGTACCAGATCTTACCTTATGCCAAAAGCCAAGTCTTGTTCCAGTCTGTGCGAGTGAACTGACTTATACCCACTGAGAGGATCTAATTATAAAGCTGAGTTAATGCTGCAGCTGTAGAACACCTGTTTTCTTTGTAATCTACCTGTAAGATAAAACCAGTCTCTGTAGCTTGTATTCCTTGTGAAGTTCTCCTTACAAACCTAACATTTTCCCCAAGTTCCAGTTCCAACATAATTCCCCAAAATGGATTTCTGTCTGTAAATTTCAGAGTAGTATCACCTTGGTTATGTGAAAAATACCCTTGTGCTTGCTTTTCATACACATCACTTCATTTTTTTTTCATTTGGAAATGTCTTTATTTGCTTTTCCAGTAGACATTGTTTCAGAAAGCTTTTGCTTGTTTTGGGGTGGGTTTTTTTGCACTTTTTTTTTTTTTTTTTTTTTTTTTTTTTTTTTTTTTTTTTTTT
>VZSG01000037.1:1977206-2023534 GCA_013398315.1 Nothoprocta pentlandii
CTCTGAGACTCATGCATTTTTGCATCCCAAAGGACAATATTGGCAGGCTGAACTGCTTGCATTGTATACTTGAGATCTGGAAATGTAGTGAATCATAGCAGTTTTCAAGATAAGAATTCCAAATCAAACTGCAGTACAATAATCCAGACTTAATCAGAACCCAGAAGTCTGACTGAGCAAATTTAAGAAATGTATTTCCTTAATATGACAAGCAGCTTTGATATTTGACATGGATAGCAAAGAAGTTAAGATCTACAGATACTAAAAGATGCTTAGCTCCTTTTAAGCGGGTGATTAAAGTCAATCTAGTCATTTATTTGGTACCATCTGCAGGAGAAAAAAAAAAAAAAAAAGCATTACAGGCTCTTGGAGAAAAGAAGAAGCAGTCTCATGGTATAAATACCAGGCCAATATCTGACAATTTTCCCAATAGCTGACAACTTTCTTACAGGAAAAAACTAAGGTGATGTCACTTTTTTCCCACTTAAAATGTGCAGAAAGTGATACCATGCAAGGATCATACTAACAGTTAAGTAACAGAGCACTTAGAGGACTGGTCTGTGTGTTTCTTGGTCTTCTTTTATTTAGCAACATAAAAATCAACACAATTTCCTACTAATTACCCCTCAGGTTCATCTACTTTTATCTGCCAGGTTTTTCCTTCCGTTTGGATAGAAAGACATTTGGGATACATTTCTTAGGCTATAGTCAGACAGCATCTAACAATTTCCATAAAATAAAATAAGTCATTTAAATTGCAAGGAAACAGAAACCTTGCAGCTGTGATATTTGGCTGCCCTAAGTAGGCAATATTGGTTTACATCACCAGTACTTTAAATAGCAGAAGATTTGAATATAGGTAAGGTAACAGGAATCACTGTTGATCATTACCCTGCCTTATATTAACCCAAGACACAGATATAATTTATATAATGTATTATATAATGTACTATATATGTGTATATGTATAATATGTATAATGTAATAAAGTATATATAAATGTAATCATTATTATAATTTATAAATGTATAAAATGTATAGTATGCATAAATGTATAATATAATGTATAATAATGTATAATAAGCTAAGATTATCTATAGTGCCTAGTCTTCCAGAGGAAAAATCGTGTTTTTGCTTTAGAAGAAATATTTTAAGACCCATGGGAACACCCCAAGTAGATTTTGTATTTGGTCTTGGTTTCAGATTTCCCGAGAAATTTCCAAAGAAAAGCAGGTAGTTAGGAAGACCTCACCAGCTGTTTTGCTACATTGACCACTGCTATGCTAGATATCTCAACCTATATCTGGCTTTTTTCCCTATACTTTTGACCCAAGTTTTTAACATGTTAAAGCAAGATTTATAAAGTACCTAAGAACGATCTCTATCTCCAAGAGTGTTTCAGAAGCTACCCAGCATTTTCCTTCAATAACCCAACAGTCTGCCATAACAGTCCGATTTTCAGATGATGGCGGGGTCATGCCTGAAAGCAAGCTTGTTATTTGAACTATTTCTGTCGCAAATAGCAGGTAGAGATATAGCACCATCTGCACTGCTAAACTTGGTCACATACACTTTTCTTACAGCATTACCATTTAATTATTTTAGGAATAAAATAAACACAAATCATCTTTTAAGTCAAACATTAGTAATTAGTATCTTCAGTTTAAAACAATAGTTATGTCACCAGTTAATATTATTTCTGTGGTAAAATGCAGTTCTCAGACAAATAAAGGAGAAATTTGTCTGTTCTTGTCCCATGACAGCAATGAGATACCACAACTTTAAAGTGTCCTTTTGTTAGAGCATCAGAGGCTATGTTGATTGCCTTGCCTGAATGAAATTTCCCTCATGCAGACAAGGGAACAGGATTATTAAGAAGGGTAAATATAATAGGCATTCCAATAGAAAATATTTAAGGTTTCTTCATAAGACTACGGCTTGTTTCACTATAATTTGCAAAACATGAGGTATCACAATTTGCTGATACACTTAAGAGGCTTAGCACAACATGAATCTATAACAAATGTGCAATAAACTTTAAAAACTGTAATATATTCAGGAGAGTCTTGCATTCATCTGACCATGTTTCCAAATTGTCACTCTGGTTTAAGAGAGCTTAAAGCTAATTAGCTACCATCTATCTATCCCCATAGTCGATTATCAGTGATCACAGGAATAGGAATTGCTTGACTCGATGTCAAAGACATCTTCTCTAAAAACAGAAAAAAAAAAATACTCCATAGGGTATGCAAATTAGAGATAGTGATCTCTGTTCAAGTGAAACATATTAGATAATCTTTCTGTATAGAATTAGCACACCATACATTGGAAAACAAATTTTGAGGCAGGACACAGTGCTCAGTAATGTCAGTGTTGACAGACTGTAGTTCTGAAACAGTAACCCACAAAATGCATAGAACAAGAAAATGTGTTTCCCATACAGCTACCTAGCTGATGACCAAGAAAATCAATACTTAGATGCTGCCATTTAAATTCCATGCTTAGACTCTATACCTTTATAAGTGGAAGGCTAAATAGTATACATAAAAATTTTAATTGTATCCATGAACACTTAGTAAAATGATATGATTTAACTATTTAACAGTCAAGGATGAACTGTAAGAGACATTCCCAAAGGAAAAAAATGTAGTAATCAGTGAGTAAAAACAGTCAAATAAAACAAGTCATTAATTTAGTCATTTCCCCCTTCATTTTTAAAATTTACATTTCAGTCTATTTTTATAAAATAATATAAAATTTGATGATACCCATTCCGGAAAGAAAGATTATAATGTTTATCAACAGTAGGTCATAAATTACTTCTGCTCCCCATCAATACCTCTGCTACCATTCCATATTTTTTCTAAGCTGTTTTTCATCATTATCAATGCAATTGCTTGATTCTCCAGGGGAATAAAAATTCATTTTTAGCCATTCTCTTCTATTCAGGAATGTGCAAGATTTTCAATAGCGGTTATCAAAAGCCTCATGTCAGATTTTTGAAGACATCATCTCCTTTAGTCATAATAGTATATTTTGTGTTCAGTATTGTTAAATAATGTGGTGAGATAAGTAATTGCTAGATTTTATTATTGTTATTGATGTCAAACTGAGGGAGAACTGGACAAGACAAGAAGAGAGAAAGAAAGGTCTTTACATCAAGCTAAATAGAATTTTTTCATTTTTGTAAAATAAAAATAAAAAAAAACAGGGTTAAAGTGTGTATGTAAAGTCTTAAAATTGAAAAGACACTCACAGGTACAGGTGGGCATCGTTCTCCAAAATAAGGAGCATCTCTTTTTCTCCCCAAGATCTTTGGATGCAGATCACATCTCTCACTTTCTTGCAGTGACCTAACCAGTCACCCAGAAGCTATGTTGGCCGAGGTGCTCTTAGTCTCTTTTATTCAATCTGTTCCACTTCATTACATTATCAAACCTATACAGAAGGCCTTGGACCTCATGAGTTACTGTATGGCTGTTTGATCCATCACACTCTTTCTCAAGCTGAATGCAGAGAGACTCTGTAACTGTTCCACATTTAATGTTACCTTTTAAGTCTGCGCTAACAGACATATCAAATTCAAGAAGATATTTTAGTTAATATGTAGTTATTTCTACTGCTTAGGAAGTACAAAGAAAAATAAAGCATAAGCATTAATATATTTAGTATCAAAATAAATCCCAGGCTTCAGTAATATAAAAGTTAGGACAGCCCACATTTAATTTCTCTCTTTGCTAGTCTCAAGGCTTTGAAGAGGTCAGAGTACCTCAGAAAGCCTGTAGCATTTCCCATTAGCCAGGGTTTCCCATCCTCTGTTGCAGCTCTTTCTCAAGTGCTCTCTGCAGTTTTTAGCTCAGCATAGTAGCATAATCTAAAATGAGTGCCAATCTACTGCTGTACATAGGTTATCTACTGCTGTACATGGGTTGCAGGAAGCAGGTTGCAGCAGGTGCAGGTGGAGGTGCTGCTACCAACCAGCCAATACACTGATGGCAGCCAGACCAGAAATCTTGGAGGACAGTGGGAATACTTGGCAGATACTCCTTGGACTCAGCTAGGCATTAGAAACCTAAATCCCTGTGGGCAATATCACAAATACCATTTCTTTGATAATTAAATTCATTTTCATTCTGACTGTAAAGCCATTCCCATCTTTCTTTTCTCATTTTTTTTTCAGCCTATTTTACATCAATATTTGGTTTACATGTCTCCGTCACCAACTCGCTTATTGCCAAGGTAGTTCTTTCACACTTTGCTTTATCTCATCATACTGTGCATTAGCTACATATAGCTCTTGATTCCAGTTATTTTCAACCAATTTTCTCCTATGAAAATCTAATTTTATTAACTAAATATCTCAGTTTCTCTGGACAACTTTTTCAGCATTTTCTCCATCTAACCAGCAATGTTTTACGCATCTTACAATCGGGTCTTAGCACTGATGAGGTGATGAAAGCCCTCTGACATCCTCGCAACAGGAGCACCTGCAGAGCTGCCACCAGCCAGCCGAGCATGAAGGGCCATCAGCGCCTGAAGAAGCTGCTCGCAAGGGAGTGACAGCCACGCACGGCTGCCCTCTTGCTGCATGTGACAAACGCTGTGACAGGCCGATCCTGTCCCGCAGCGTTCACCACCCTCTCCTCCTCCTGCTACCACATGGCTCACAGGTGGGCCACAGGGCCCTCTCCAACCCTTGGAAGCCCCAATTGCCACCCTTCACGTCCTCTTCTGCCCCCAGGCATCCTCTGACCAGTGCAGCGCCTGGCTGCACTGCACCTCCAAGCAAAGCTGTTCACCAGTCCTCTGAACAGCTTTGGAGAGCAGGGCAAACCACAGCCCAAGCAGAACCACAGCAGCAGCCCAAGCAAGAACTGACCAGCTAAAGTAGTTTTACATCCTACTTTACCCCAAACAGGGGACATTTTGCCCCTAGTTTGCATGTTACAGCTTGAAGAGAACAGAACTACAGCTGTTCCTACCTCACTGGGCTTCCCAGCACTGCAGTAATAGTCTCCAACCCATCTGCTCCACAAGCACCAAGAGCACATTGCGTTGAGTCCATTCCTCAGGACCTTCCTTGCACACGGAGTGGGGATGAGGCAGCCTATCCCCTTACAAAAACCAGGTGAGATTTAGACATGATTCAGTCTTCAACTCTTCCAGTTACCACACAGGCTCTGGGTATCCCCACATCCCAGGCCCAACCTCTCCGTGCTTGGCTGCAGCGGACGGTGGCTGCTCCACAGCCCCTGCAGAGCCCCAGCAGCCCTGCCTTGACTCTGGGGGAGCTGCTGTGCAACCACATCCCTGCTCATTCAGCTGGTTCCCAGCTCACACTACGCAATAAAACAAGGTGGAAACCATACCTATTTAGTAAAAGTTTAATCACTGGCTTCATTAAATGCAGAATTAGGGGGTTAGGTCAATCTGATCTGTATCAGGAGGAAATTAAATGAAATCAACTTGATTCACATGTTTCATGTGAATGAAACAGAGGTAAGATCTGATTTAAAGATACGGTGTTTAACCATTGTTTGCCATTTCTTTATTAGTCTTGCACAGTTTTATCCCTTGAGATGTAATTGGGATGGTCATATAAGTGATCTGAACAAGCTCCAAGGCATTCCTTCAAAAGTAAAATAATAAAATTAACTTCTGTGTGAACAAAGTCCTTTACTGTAATACCGCTACAGACAGGAATCTAGAGAAAAAATAAGTTAGAAACTATATTTCAAAACCTTTTGGAAGAAGGGAAACAGTTAAAAATCAGTGCTAGGAAACAAAATGCATGACCCAGTGCACTCTTTTGAGAAACCTAACGTATAAGCTGTTTAGAGAGTTAATGCTATAATTATTACCTTTTTTTAAAAAAAACTTTGCAGACCATGAATTTATCACAAATCATTCTCTACAGTTACAAGACTGGTAGTTTTATTAAATTGAGTGAAATTTTGGCCTCATACTTATCAGTCTAAGTACATTTATCAAATTGTCCTTACCCTTTTCAATTAAGATTTGTTACCTTTTCCTGTGGAAGGATATCCACACAGAAAGGCATTACATATTTCTCAGGGTGCTTCCCTTTGGCTTTTAAAATTCACCAGAGTAAAGACTCTTTCATTCATTAGTGCTGTAGATGCCATTCTTGGTCAAATTCAGGCAGGCACAAGCCCTTTCAGATAACAGTAAGATTCAGAAAAAAATTGAAGGTGCTCCAAAGACCAAGTTGACAAGACCAAACCAGAATCCCAAATGCCTTGTATGACAGGACAACTATGTCATATCTTGCACTGAGAGGCAGGAATTACGTAAGTTCAATGGATATAGAAAAAGATTATATTCATTGATAGTCCTGGGGTATGTGGCCTAAAATGTATCCAAAGCTGGTGGAGTAGCAGTTGAAACATGGGACTAACTGTATTTTCCTATTAGCCACAGTTGACCTCAGTTGGTTGGATGACTGATCCCAGAGAGTGGTGGTAAATGTAGTTAAATCCAGCTGGCGACTGGTCATGAGCAGTGGGTCAGTGTCAGGGCCTGTCCTCTTCAATATTTTTATCAGTGATCTGGATGGGCACCATCCAGATTGAGGGCACCAGATTGAGGGCACCATCAGCAAATTTACAGATGACAGCAAGCTGAGAGGAAGAGTTGATCTGCTTGAGCACAAGATGGCTCTGCAGAGGGATTTGGACAGGCTGGATCAACGGGCTGAGACCAACTGGATAAGGTTCAATAAGGCCAAGTGCTGGGTCCTGAACTTTGGTCACAACAACGACATGTAGCACTACAGGCTTGGGGCAGAGTGGATGGAGGGTTGCGTGGCAGAAAAGATTATGGGAGGGTTGATCAACAGCTGGTTGAACATGAGCCAGCAGCATGCCCAGCCTATATGAAGGTTTTTCATGTCTATTAAACTGTTTATCTATTTGCATTCTGCAAAATTATGTCACTACTAATTTTAAAGAATATTACTAGGTTCTTTTCTTCTGTAAGTAAAAATCTGCAGTTACAGCATATGTTTTGTTGTGTTTTGTTTTTCGGACCAGTGTTTTTTCACTGTATTGGAAGAAATTGGGAAGAGACTAGGCCATAGCTAGCAGGAAGAGAATACTATGTACTCTACCTTGAAAAAAGGAAATAATAATCACAAGCATCAGTATGATTTATATACTACTATATACTGATACTACTATATATACACTACTATTGCCCATAAACAATTTAGCACATTAATTTTTCACTTTTTCCAGTTATGACTAAAGCAATTAGAGTTCATTAATCAAATGAGAGTTTTCAAATCAATAATTTACTCCCGCAAACTGATAGAGATGCATAGTAAATAAATCTTAGTTTAAATAATGGAAACAGGAAATTGTTCAGTGCAGGAAATGGCATTCACAGTTGATAAAAACAAAAGTTGTCCAAGTGTGATTACTTTCTGCTAATCTAATTTTTACTCTATATAATTAATTTAGCTTTGAATAATTTAGTGGACAAGATTTGAAAAGAGGGTAAACATTAAGACTTCAAGAGGCTGAAATAATGACAGTGTGTACATGAGGAAGGACTGAAGTTGACTCAGTTGATTTCTATTGGTTTAGACACCTGTATATTGTGTATTTCTCACAACTATAAGTTTACCTAAAGAAGATCTTTCTTCATTTTAATCATACTACTTATATTTAACGCTCTCCTGTAAGCATAGGCATTTTCCACTCACTTTAGCACTCTGCCAGTGTTTTCCACAGCCTAGAACAAAAGAGCCATTTTGATTTTATGTACTTTGTCTTAACAAAAATGTTTTAAGTGGTTCAGTGTACCATATACAGAAAGAATAGCTTCCTCAAAACAGCTCAAAGCACTAACTGCTGCAGGACGCACATACACCAAAGATACTGAACGCTGTTTTTAGTTAACAGAGCACCCAAAACTAAGTCACATGGTGTGGCAGCTTTGCAGACAGTCTTTCCCTGCTCTCGGAGAGGGGCAGAGAGGAAACCGTGGCCAACGGGAGGCTCCTCCTTGTTTAACACACCCTCTCCTCAGCATTTCCGCCCCTCAAGTGTGCGAGGCAGGGCGCTGGGGCCACAGCGCTCGCCGCCGCCAGGCCTGGTCGGCACTGGGGCACTTGCAAGAGCCTGCGCCAAGCCGCCAACTGCCGCTCCGGCCAGCCCCGCCCCAACTGACGCCACCAGACATGGCACCCACAGCGGCACCAGCCCCTGGGGCCCAGTCAGCTCCATGGGTCAGGCTGTGGCTGTGGCTTTGCTTGTCGGGCAGCAGGGCCTCCGTGACGTGCACCGATGAGCGGCTCGCGTATTCAATCACATTCGACAAGGATGTGAAGGAGATGAATTGCACCCATGTAATCTACAACCGCACCAAGCCCATCCTCCTGCAGCACCCCTGCAGCCAGTACCACACCTGGGCAGAGAAAAAGATATCCGTGTACCTCAGCAAGGACGTTTTCGTCAGCATGTCCAGCTTCGAGTCCAGCCTCTCTCCGCTCTGCATCCCCAAAGAGCTTGAGGCCAAAAGAGCAGTAGTCAGCGCCATCGCCTTCGTGCACACAGACAGCATTTTGATAGTGATCAACGGCCGGGTCTACACGTACTTCAAGACCATTAATAAATGGGTCCGGGCAGCAGGAATCAGCTCACGTGTGTCTGAACTCTCCAACGTCCACTGCTGCTACACAGGAGAGGACACTCACTGCAAGGAGATCAGTTGGACCGTTTTTGCTTACGACGTCGGGCAGCCAGTCTCCACGAGCCACATCTTCATGTCAGAGGATGGGGGTCACACATTCACGCGTACTTTGATCAGTAGAGGAGAACGAGGCCTGCTGTTTGGTGTCTACAATTTCATCTCCCTTGGCCTGACTGGCCTGCTTATCAACACAACCGAGGCAGACGGCACAGGGAAGGCAGCAGGGGCTTACTTCAGATACTTCGGTTCCAAGAGCCAGCATGCATCCAACTATAGCTCCCCAACCTTCCACCTGCTGACCAAACCCCCTGATAAACTTTGGAGTATCCATAGTCTTGGCTTGAGGGGTTTCATCATTCTCTGGACAACAGACATTCTGCTTATATCCTCCAACAATGGTTTGATTATGGATCAAGTGTCTGTCTTGCCCACATTGACATTTCCAAACTCTACCTTCCCTGACAGTGGTTTCTCCCTTGTAACTATTAGCGGGTCCGAAATTGCAGTCTTAACTCAGGACAAGCAAATATTCTATGGCAGCATCAGTCTGCTCACTACTATGGTGTATATTGCCACAGACAAGACGATAGATTTAAACACCACAGTGATGCTGTTTGAAGAAAGAGGGTGGTTGACCTTACTCAGCCCTGTGACTAGCAATTTTTCCAAACTGTATGACTTCAAGAAATGCAAATTCAACTTGCAGTTAGCAATCTGGAGATCTCACCAGTCCTGTGATGTGGAGATCCTTGAAGGAAATTTCCAGAACAAGATCTATTACATTGACATGCATGAGAATCTCACTCTGAACGCCACATTTGTGCGCAAGCCAGGCAAAAAATCCATTCCCTTGGTGACAGTGAGCAATCCCCATGTGCTGGCTTTCAGTGCAAAGATATTAGAGATAGGATTTACATATGATGGAAACACCGAATATCTATTGAACATAGGTCTTCAGCAGCAGTTCTTCTCTGGCTTTGCAGAGCATGGTTTCTGTGATGGCTTGCTCGATGGGGAGATATCTGCTGTCACTGTGGACATCCCTGACAAAGGCATCGGTTGCATTGATGTGGCTCCTTTGACTGCACTTATTGCAGTGTCCTGTCCGCCTACAAAGCACATAAGAATTTTTAAAAATGTAACAGCGTGTGACGAAGAGCTCTTTGAGGAAGCGGAACTGAAGAAGAATTTCAGTTACACAATTAGCCATGAAATATATGACCCACAGTTTCTTGCCAGGCCAAATATACAGCAAGATGATCTAGAGATCAATTACGATTTTAAGAATCTGGGATGTCCTCTTCTGGTATATTACAAAAACCCTTGGGTGCCAATTCTTGAGTTATGGCAAGACGGCAAATTCCAGGAGCAAGTCTCTGCTGAATTTGTTATGTTTGAAATAAATGGAATGTTTAACTATGACTATCTTTTGACTGCTAATGATGCCAACTGTTTCTCCCAACCTCAAAATTGGAGTACTTTGCTAAAAGGGCAGGCATCTCCAGATCCAAATACCGCATGGACCAGAAGAAACTATGCGAGTTGTAAGAATATGAATGGACCTGAATTAAAGTGGCCTTCAGTCAAGTATCAAGTTCTTGGTGGAGGCAAAAATAAGATCATATTCCCTCCATATAACGGTCTGTATATTTTTAAAGCTATTGTGGTGGATACATTTTACAGCTACTGTGACTTAACCGTAACCTTCTCAATTTATGTCTATGGTGCTTTTCCCAGGAGCTACCTAAAATTTCAGGCCACGCTGATAGGCTTTGTGATTTTGATTTTACTTTTAATTTTGACAGGCTATTTTCTACCTGATTTATCACGCAAAAGAAAAAATCCAAAAACTAAAGTATTTTGAGCACCTTTTTTGAAAGACTATGGGAAATCTAACCAGAAGATTTCCCTTTTAGTTAAGTTGTGTGTTTTTTTGTTACAAAGATGAGATAAGAACAACTGGGGAACTAAGCTCGGTGGCCATTTTCTAGTTAGTTTACATTTCAAAATTAATGTAACTTTAAGAAGAAGCTCCATTACAAAATGCTTTAACATGCCTGGCTTCTCTCCACTTTCTTATTCTACACTTTTTACTGATCTTTTACAGCTGGAGAGCACCACTGTAGAGAGGTTTTTTTTTTCCTCCCTTTTTCTCTCAGGAAAAGCCTATTTTCCAGCAAACTGGACACTGTTAAGTTTGTAATACTTGCTAGTACTCAGACAGATAACAAAGCTTTTCACTCAGTATCAAGAAAGTATCACCTGTCTAATAGTTATATAAATATAGTATTGTGAAATAGCCAGTATTTGAAAAAATCTAAAGCCATTTTATAAAGTAATTTGGTAAATATTTTACTGATGAGATAGCAATATCCAATAAAAACTAAGCCTACCACACAGTAAGACAGTCATTTTTGTGTATAAATTAGACCACAGTTGTTAATAGTTCTGCTATAAACTATTTTGGAAAACTCAGTATTCTAAAACTCTGTAAACATCAAATATACAACTTACTTTTTGTTATGTAAGGCTAGTTAAAAGCTTAGTCTATTACATAGAATGTTCAAATGAGATTTAAATAAAGCAATTTAGGATAGAAATAAAGATGAATTTGTCATCCATACTTAAGTTCCAAATTAAAGGATTCCCCCCCGCCTTAATTAGGTTAAGCTTAGCATTTGGTTAAAATAAGGACACAAGTTCCAGACGTTCCATAGCTATGTCAGAGTAACCACTTATAGAAAAGGACACAGACGCTATTTACTGTTTACTCAGAACAGTGTATTTAGTAGGATTTCTACCATTTTTGAGAAGTGGAGGAAGTACAGAAAAGGCACAAAACTTTGCTATATCATAATTATCTTCTATAACAGCAAAAGAAACCAATCTCTATGCAAGTAAATATGGTAATCGAGGTACAGAACAGAGACTCTTTATGAAGCCAGCTTAGGAGATTTGGGACATTCTATGAACTATAGTAGCAACAACTAAGTAGAATATGATTTGAATACAGTCATTGCTTGCCGACAAAAACAGTTCAGATTTCATCTTTTCAAGTGACTGTCAACTATAGCTAATCCAGAATTTGTGACTGACACTGTCTTAAATAGATCTTCAATGTTCCTGCAGACTTTGAACAATTTTTGAGAACAGAATTTCATGTTGTCTCCCTCAGCTCTCACCTGTATTGCTATTTCTTCCTTCCTTCGCCTTCAGGCTGCAAGAGCCCAGCCCGCTTGTGATAGTTTCTCTAGGCCCATCCCTTTCCTTTTCAACCTTTCTGACAATTTATTCACACTTATTCTTTCACAAGTTCCAGCTGAGCGAGACACTCAGCTGGTCACAACATTCAGTTTAGCTGCTTTCTCAGTATCCTGTCAGATAAACATAGTACAGAATTTTGAAAGCAGCTTTAAGACGAGTTCTTATACCAGTGGGCCACAAATGCCCTCCATGCTCCAAGCAGCACGCTTCTCCAGCAGCCTTAAACAGCTCTGACTGTAAGCAGTTCACAAAGAAGTCCACTGGATGGATATGACAATTTGCTGAAAGACACTTCCTTCTGCCTCAGGTCACACATACTAATAAATGCATACAAGTTCACTAACCAACTACAGAAGAGTATTTGTCATCCAACAACTAGCATATAAATAAAGTAACAGCTTAGCTGCCATGCTATAAGTGCTGTTTATTCACATGTACGATGGACCCAAATACTAGAATACCATCTCAACCTTAAGTGATATAAAAGATATGTCTATCAGCTGCATAGATTGATAGTATCTGTTCTTCAGCTGGGCTTTCATGAACATTACATACCTTCTGAATCACACTTGGGGCTTATCTGCATAAGCATATGACTCCAGATTTTCATTGCAGAAACAA
Organism: Nothoprocta pentlandii; assembly: GCA_013398315.1. NCBI lineage: Eukaryota > Metazoa > Chordata > Aves > Tinamiformes > Tinamidae > Nothoprocta > Nothoprocta pentlandii. The sequence continues at coordinate 1,989,807 of VZSG01000037.1, forward strand.
TAACTTACCAATGCAGAACTCCATTTCCCACATAGCACAGCAGCAATCTTTTCTAACACAGTACTCTGCTTTAAAAGTTAAAAGCACAGCATCTGCTTTTCTGGAAGTTGTCTTAGACTGTGACAAATTAAAAAGGAAACAGCCCCCACCCTCAACCACCTTCAGTACTTTCTGAATCACCATGTCAGGGGGAAGCAGGAGACTCCAGAGGCATGCCGGTCACCATGTAAGGGCACTCTTCCCATCCTCCAACTCGGCCACCAGCAGGAGAGGAAAAGACAAGGCCCAGAAGCAACATATTGTTGGTTAAGTGTTGATACATGATCTGGACATGATTTGCAGTCATGCTAAATAAGTAAGTCAACTACTATGGAGGAAAGACAGAAAAAGCGTTCAGTCCTAGAAGTAGTCACACAGGAGCTCTGGAGAAAAGAAACTGAAAAGCCTTTCCCCCCCCAAAAAAACAACCCAACAACAACAAAAAATGTATGTATATGCATCTGGAGGCAGAAGTAGACATTAAAAAAGTAGACATGTTGTCCTACTAGGAAAACATTCTTCAACAACAAGATACAGCAGACTGCCAGAAATCTTGGGTTTGCTTTGGTACTTCAGCTTTCCCCTGTAGCCATTGCAGGCTGTAATTCCCTAAATCTAGCAGGTTTGATGGCTTCACATTGCCTTCTCCGTGCTCAGCAGCTGTTAAACAAATTAAGGTCTCCAGGACATACCAAGCAATTGAATCTTACCATTCTGAGGGCTATAGCAGGGAACACTGTATAAGGGCACAAAAGAAGTGCAGAAAGCACTAGAACTTTCATTTTTACATCAACATTACATAGGGCAACAGGCCAGAGGACCTGTCTGAACACAGGGCACAACTGAATTTGTTTAATCAGCACCTGTAGATTCTGCTATGGTTGTATAAAGGAGGCAAAAAACAGCCAAAAGTTGATACAGTGAATATGGTGTATGTTTTATTCTATTTACAGTACATTTGTTATAAATATAATACATTTCTTGAAAATCTTAAGTAGATTTTTTAAAACAGGTCAATTGTTATAGTTACATAATAAAGCAAGTGACAATTTAAATGACAATCTCATGGTTGTGTAATAGTGCATTCTGTGCTGAGATGAATGAGAAAATACTTGAACTGGTTGAAAAAATTATTTTGAAACACGTTAGGTGGACCTGTGTGTAAACCTTGAAAGGTTACCAGATTTCATAAACATGAAAAAAATCAAAACAAAGTCTTAAATTAATTTTTAAAAACTGAGAAACAGATTTGAGACACCCTATTGAACTTCACAGTAAGGCTGGAATTTATCATGACTAATGGCTTAATCCAGGAGAAAGCCAGTGAGGGTTCCTTCCTGAACCATATCCTAATACAGTCACAAATATTAAACACACCATGCTGGAAGTTAAACAGCAGTCAAACTGCATCTTTGACAGGGCATAGGAGAGAAATATGTTCAGATCTGGAGTTAGAGTATTTTGTGTTATGAATATCTTAGTTACCAGAGAAATGCATTATAAAAGGATAAACATTTTTCAGTCCAGCGTGCGTTGCATTGAGAAATAAACTGACAAGTAGTCTGAATATTTTGCTAGTTTCTTTCCTACACAATCTTTAGTAACGAGTTAGATGCTGAGGTGCAATTTCCAAAAACTGCAGCAAACAGTCAGCAATAAGAAAAGAATCCCATTTATTTTGTCTTTTAGTATGATTCTTTCGGGAAGTGGTCAGATATTGTTGATTATGATCAGTGCAGGCATTGAGTTCTGCTGGCTTGTTTCAAACAAGGTAACTTGGTCCGCTAGCTTGGCAAATACCCGGGGGGTTCCGAGGTTATAGACGCCCGTGTGAACGAAGCAAGCTTTCAGCTGCAAGCTATAGACCTCCTGGCTTTGCAGTTGAAGCTTGTACTGTGTTTGTCCAAGCCACGTGAAAGATCCATGGATTTCTAGTGCTTCTGGGCTGAAAGAGAAGGCAAAGTTCATTTCTGCTTTTGAAGCATGCATTACTATTTCACGTAAATCCCTTAACAGGCTGCTTAGGACTTCCAGGTACACTCTGTATGTGTGCTGTGCCCCTTATAAAGGGGGTGCTCATCTATGCGTGCAAATCCTTTCAAAAAAACTAGGAAAGGGAAATGCAAGTTCTTCTTTTGGCAGGCTTCAGATGTGAAAGTTCTCACTGTCAATTTTCTTGGCACATCTTGGGTGTAAATTACTATAGGCATAGTCCCAAGGACTCGCAACTTAGGTTTTCACAACAAGGAAAAGCAAGACTTGCACAATTAATAGTTGTTAAGTGCAGAGCTGCACTTAACACTTACCAAGTAGCTAAAGTTGGTAATCAAAAGAAAAAATAAAGTGTATGTTCTTCACATTCTAGATACTCTCAGAGACAAATTTACTAGTCACCCTTGGGTATCTTGATGGATTTCTACTTATACTCAGTCTCACTTAACTACCGATCCTTACTTATTCTCCAAATACTTCCCTTCTGCTTATCTCCGATCCTCACAAAACATAACTCCTTTACAGCTCCTTTAAAACACAAAACTCCTTTACAGCTGCTTCCCCCTTGGCTCAGATGGATCAATACAAATCTTTAAAGCCTTTCTCTAGTTCCTGGTTTCTTAGTGTGTATGTACTAGGGATTCCAGTGTAGTTCCACTTTTTTATAGCACTAGCACAAATAAGGACAGACCTAATCACAAGCTCCAAGTAGTCATACAGAGATAGTCAACTTGGATACACACGGCTTAGAGACCTCACATTAAAGTTTCTTAGGACAGAGCAGCCACGTGCCTTGAATTCTGAGAGCTTTGCCTTCAAACAGTGCTGCAGGGGTAACCACCTGGTATGAACACACCAGGTTAGTGTATGGCTTCTACTTTTAACTTACAAGTAAAATAAAGACAGTCTATTTCTGAACCTGGGTATTGCTCCCCAAGCTTTCAGTTTCTATTTGTCTGGACAGAAACAAGCGTTCCCTGTGACTATAGCTATGTCAGTATATTTGCTATAGCAGATACTTTGCTTTGTGACTGTAGCTATGTCAGTACCTGCTTCTTTGCCTACTCCTCTCACTTTTAACTGCCAAAGTTTAACCGAACTCTTCAGAAGTCACAATTCAAGGTTTTCCCTCAATAAAAATGTCAGAAGCAGAACAAAAAGAACAGTGGCTGAAGCTTCCATATGAAGCCTTTATAAAACTTGTGTTCTTCCCTAGAAGCCACTTACTGGTGGTGTCCCAATGGGCAGGTGGGCAGACATTCTAAATATTTAACATGTTCAAAATATTTTAAGAATTCCTAAAATTCGGAAGTATCCTCAGAAATTAACAAGTACACATTACCTTGTTGTTTTATGTCGCAAATCAATCATCACATCTACAACAGCTTGGGAACAATTGGAAAGCAGGAGAGTGACAGGTACTAGGCAGAGGCTGCAAAGAGAAATACTTTAATAGCTGAAGAAAAGTAAAAGCTTTACTCAATCCTAACTAAATAGATTTTAAAAATTTAACTCCTGTACAATTAGCATGTAGTTGTCTATTATTCAGTCTGAGACTGTACATTGCAACATAGCCATTTACACTTACTAGTTATTTATATTGAAGCTATTAATTGAGGCTAAGGCATGGCTGGGTTACCACCACCTTTTGTCCAAATGAGGAAGAGCAAGATGAGCCAAACACAGGAAATCTACTGATGGCATAACAAAATTTGACAGTGAGACAGCCTGGTCCAGCATGCTGTTCTTTAAACTGTTGAGGACGTTTTCTTCAAAACATTTTGTATTAGACACTTCTGCACTGACTTTAGTAGAGAGAAATTCTCTACTGCTCAGAACAGCTATACTTTGTCCTCCTTTGCTTTGCACCCCCAAACTAGTGGAAACCCTGCATAATATTTTGCTTTCAGCAAGTTTAATATCCTTACTAGTTAATATCAGAACTGAAGTACTACAGCCTATTTAAGAAAAAGCTTTCATTTCATACATAGAAGTCTGAATTTTTTAACTTTTACCACTTTGAGAAATTTTTGTCCACCAGTTTTACCATCTTCTGCATCATAATTCCCATAGCATCTTTCAACAAAATTTATATCAAGTTAACACTACTTCAGTTTCTACAGCAAACATTACACTAACCTTTTTTGATGAAACGAGTGACTAAAAGACTCTGGATAATGAAGTCTCGTCTTGATAAGATTAGAGAGCTGCTCTGGTGTTGGTCTTGCAGGTACTGGGGTACTTTCTGGTCGGAAAAATTTTAAGAGGGCTGTTTCTGGTAAGTCCTAAAATAAATTCAGAACAACATTTGAGATACTGATACTTGTGTAGCATAACACAAGTGAAAGAAATTAACATTTCAAATACTAACTGCAACTCCAAGACACAGTTCTACAGGATTAAAAAGCTCATTTTTTCCGAAGTATTTTGTATTTAGGCATCCTAGGTGATGGAGTAACATGAACCATCTTTTAGCTTCTTTTGACATAAGAGATTTTTACAGTCGTTTGTGAAAACACTATCTGTACACATTTCACAAAAGTAAGCTGATGTGTGGGGCACTTATTTTTGTTTTCATCATTAATAAAAAAGGGACAGCATTTGAGCAGTTCTTAACTCTACCTAAAAACTCAGCCACCAACTCTGTAAAGTTCACAAGAGAAAAGCCAATAACAGAGTTCCCCCCAAAACAGATACAGCACAAAGCAAACAGCATGAAGTTCATTGGTCATGAAGCAACGACTAAGGCAGAGTAAGACAGCAAGCACTCACAGATGAGAGAAGTCTTGCCCTGCACCCCGGCCAAGCAGCAGCACTCTGCTTGCAGTGCCCCAGTCCCACAGCCAAGCCACCTCTGAAGAGGAGGAAACCAGGTGACGCAGAAAGATGCGGTGCAGACAGCAAGCCGGGCTGCGTTTGGTCCAGCACCGCAGCGATACTGAACCCTGACCTAACCTGCTTTGCACACAGGATCTATTGAGAAAGTGGCTGCTACTCATTGTTCTCTTACGAATTCACCCTGCTAAGTGTCAACATTTAGAAGGAAAGAAAGAGATCTGCAGAAATAAATGGAGCAATAACTAGTGAGAGAAACTAAAGGAGGATTCAAAAACACTAGTATATCACCAGTACAGAGTGAGTGTCTTTTCTAAGGTTGATTTTATAAAAAGAGAAAGGCTATAGGCAACAAAATATGCTCCTGAATAACAGAGGGTGAGACATGGGCCACAGTGAAATCAGCAACTATTCTGCAAGCTATAAGCACAGTCAATGTTTTCTTCTGCTTGGTATAATAAGAAAACATCAAAAGTTTTAACAAGCTTGCAATTCTTCCCTTTAAAAGGGAATTGGAATTTTCTTAAAATGTAATTTGAGGCACAAGGAAAAAATTACCACAGTGATATGAATCTGATAAGTGCTTGAATCAATGGTTTTTCCTCCCTATCCTATAGGCATCTAACTTGTCTGAAGTTGACAGCATAAAAGCACTGGACAGATTAGATATTGCCTAATTAAAAAACTTGGATTTTTAGGTTTACATTTAAATTGATCTGTTCCCTGAGAGTATAATACAACTAATTATTCAATTCCCTTTTTAACAACACATCAATATCCTATATGCTGTAGTTTGCCCTAGAGTGAATTACCTGTTCCAAGTCCTCCCAATCAGAATTCCCGAGTATTTTTTTTAAACCCTACAAAAGACAGACACGAAGGTTTATCTCTACAAATAGACAATAACATCATGACAGCAGCAGGAACATATATTGATGAAATGGTGGAATGCATCAAACCTTTACTGCTATTATTACCCTTCTGCTGAGACTGCAAAGCAACAGGATTAACAATTTAACATCAGAGTTAAGTCAGGTCGGTTGCTAGGGGTCAGACTGATAAACAGGTCTGTATCTCCAAGTTAGGTTGCTCAGAGTCTAGACACTTGTAACTACCCAGAACACACACAAAAAAAAAAAATTAAGAGCAGCATTCAGTACACAATTCTCTTGAGCAGTGTGTCAGGAGAAAGATAAGCATGAGAATAACATGAGGAGCAAAAGTTCTGGAGATAATAAGGGAGCTGCCTACAGACAACTAATAAGCAATGCTACATTTAAGGACACATTAGGCTCCTTCCCTGCACTAGAACTTGGGAACTGAATCAAGGCTAGAAGAGATGCCCATATCCACTTTGAGCATCCCTACACTCCCCTCAAGAATATACACCTAGCAGGTAACAGCCTAAAAGTCCTAAGACTTACACTTACGATTAGAAACAAAGTTAAAACAAGAATCTAACAGGTAGGATTTTATTGCAGAAAGGTGCCCTAGAATACCAGTCCAAATAGAGTGAAGTCTAAAGCAAAGTCCTATGGCATCTAAGGTTAGCCTGTTGACCTTTGCAGAGCTCCACACGTGCAATGGACTCCAGTAGGCAACAAGCACCACGTATTCCAGACAAGGACAAAACAAAACAGCTAAGATATCCCTAAATAAATAAATACATGTTAAGGCACATTCAAAGATCTCACCCACCCACACTGGCAATGGTACAGAGGGGCCTAATGGGAAAGAACTCTTAAGAGGGGTTGAGAAGAATTGTAGGTAGTTTTTACTCTACAGCTGCATTTAATTTCCATGAAAACATAAAATTGTTATTAGCAACAGAACCTAAACTCTTCCACAAGAGCCTTCCAGGAGGTGCAAGACTGTACAATCAATGTTAGGATGGTTGCTTCTGTTCAAGAAAGATTTTTGCTGCAAAAATGATTCTCATCTGCAAATGCCAGCTCCAGACATATACACCTAGAGTGGCAAGCACGTGTCTAGTTTTAAGTAATCTTCACATCATTACTATTTGATCAGTTATCATATAAAAAAAAAAAAGCTATGATCTTTCGAGAGATCTTTGGCTAACTTGTTTCAGAGTTATGTGTCACCCTTACATAGAACTGCTAGAACTACATGTGAATTATTCACGTTGGTTTCCGATTTCTCACGCAACCAAGCTACTATGCTAATTAAAGTTGGAAATGTCAAAATTTATACCCAATTCAAAGCATCTCTGCATTATACCACTGATGTAGTAGATAGGTCTGCTCATACAACATGGATCGAGTTTCAAAACACTGGTTCTTCCTTCCTATCAGATGAATGCAAGAGATCACATTCAGATATTTTAAAAGATTTTTCAAGCTGTGGTATTGGGCGAAGCCAAGTTTTTCATTTCAGATACAGTCTTCCCAATAATTAGATCAATATGCTTATAAAAAGATGAAACAAAGCAAACATAATTAAGTTCAAAGCTGTGTGGAAATTCAGCAGTATTTTTCCCCTAGGTCAGCAATTTCAGACAGTAGTAACCTGCATAGGGAAGGTCCTATCATGCCTGAAGGCATGGAGGAGATTCAAACAAGAAATTCTTGGGACAATCCTACAGGTACTGAAAGTGACACTGACATAACATTTGAAGGCAGCATGATAAATATGTGACAAGAGATGTTTTTTCTTCCTCCTTTTCCCACTTTAGAATGCTGATTTTCCGTTTTAAAACCAGACTTTAAGCTTGTTTTTTTGACCACAAATTGACTGTATTCATTTTAGCTCCTAACCGATTGTAACAACTGTCTCCCACCAGTAAAACAGTATTTTACTAAGACAGCATTAACATATAAGCATGTGTGTTAAGACATAGAATTATTATAGCTCTGCCTTCGATAAAGAGGTAGATGCCAGTCTATCAACTGGCATTTAAGAACGCCTTAAATCAATTCCAACAGTATCTCCCCCCATACTCCATACAAAACATGGAACTAGCATAACACAAACAAACCATACACCTCTCATATCTTCCAAGAATTCCTACTTCCAACCAACCTGCTGTAGCCTCACTAACACACATCTATATTAAGCAGTGCAACCCAAGATGGTTAGATGTAAAGTGAAGCAGTTGGCAGCAAGAAGGCAGCATCTGAACCGTTTCATGGATTTTAATCTGAACTAGCACTGGTCTGATCCAGAAGTCTGAATCAGCAGCCCAGGGCATAGGCTCCAGTCCTGGAGCACTGAATGGATGGAGCACATCTAGTCCTGAATTAAAACTGCCTGTGAGAAATCCAGTTGGTGCATTCCAAGATCCCACAATGGAAATAAAGGCATGTACATGGGGATAGCATCTTCAAGAATGTAAACAAAAAGCCCTCAGACCTCAGTATCTCATTCTACACTATCTTTAAAGTCACATGAGTGAAACAAGTTTCAGATAAGGGCACCCTATTCCAGTGTGCTGACATTCAGAAATTACAGCTTTAATTGAAGATGAAAAGCTGTCTATTACAGCATGAAGTGTTTGGCAATCAAAAATATGGCAGATGTACCAAGCCCACACTTATTTCAGTCCCACCATATTAACACTTGCTTTTTCTTCGGCAAATTTTGACTGGAATCACCATAGCAAACAAAAAGGGCGACAAAGCTGTAAGAAATTCTATGAAAGATGGTCCCCCACTGAGAATGGAGGGTTAAAGTACTTCAACTTTCTTCTCTTATTCCTAAGAAAAAAGGTAGAGAAGTCAAGAACTCGAGAGAGGACAGTTGTATTTTGGAGGCAGTGCTATTCAGCTAATTTTGAGATATATTCAGCTAATATATCTCAATTCCTATGAGAAAATAAGCTTCAAAAGAGGCAGAACAGACCTCTAAGTGTCACTGTCAAAGAACAGCTCTCAGTTACAGATAATCCAGTTAGTTTTTATTACCCTTGGAGTCAGATTATACAGCTAGAATATATGGTTCAGATCTATTTGGTTCTTACATGACTGATTTATTATATCCTTGCCAGGAACTAATTTATCACTTTGGTATCTTCCTATTTCTGGTTCAAGGAAAGAGGTATTTAGCTTTTTTGTGTTACTTGGGCCAATAAAGTGGGTTTTTGTTTGTTTGTTTTAAATATTAGTAGAAGTGAGGGAAGAGAGATAGGCACATAAATATTTTCCTGACTGTTCAAAGAGCTTTACATATATGAACAAGTGTTTTAACTCTGCCAATACTTGTTGTTTGAACTCAAGTCCAAACTCCTAAAAGAGATGCAAGCATTTCATCAAATCACAGGGGAAAAAAAAAAAGTCTAAGTTTAGTCTGCCCAGAAATCTCTGCTCCAAAAAATGACAGGGAGGAAAGGGGGGGGGGGGAAGGGAGGAAACACAGACACATGTGCACACACACCCCACACACACATCCCCACTAGTGGTATAATTATCAGCTGTTACAATAAAGAATTCATAATTCTACACTAAAAAAAGGTAAGCACGTGCATTTGAGATTCCATATAAAATTTACATAGTATTTTCTGCCATTTTTTTGAGCTACAAGTTTTATTTCAGTTTTTAATCAAGTGCTCATGCAAGTTATGCTGTTTATGCTGAATCTGCACATAGATCTATTTTTCAGGTCTGAACAGCCTTGCACCACTTCAGAGTTGGTAAGGAGTATGCATCTCCATCTCCCTCTACTGCCTAGTCCACAGAAGACATCCAACTTCTACCAACCCTGATTATTCAGAAACTGTCTAGAGTTTCTATTTCAGATCATGCATGCACAAAATAGAGACTTACAAGACAAATTATTTGACTATTCCACTACAAGTCAGGGTCTAGAAGCCAATACTGAAAGTGTTAAGTTAGAAGTACTGATTTTTTTTTCCCCTGTTTCACTGTGTGTGACTACACTTTGGCACTGATGGCAAATTAATTCCATTTAGACAACTATCAGATGCAGACATCTAAAATTCCAACATAAGTGAAAATCCCTAGCATGTCTGAAGTTCAGTGATATGTTCACTTAGGATGAAGGTATGATTCATGCAACTTCTCTCCCTTCTCATTGCCAGAACAAGGTCTTAACACGATCAGGTTCAGAAGTCCACAACATTGTCACCTCACTTTGGATGCCAACAATCTGGACTATTGTTCTGCATACATTTTCAGACAAGAAAAAATACTGCAGTGAGCAGCTTATAGGGTAATACAGTAGAGTGCTGTTCACAATACCTTGAGCTCACATTTGTGCAGGAGTGAGTGAATTTGGGTGCTTAAGTGCAAAAAGACCCTTCAGAGACACAAGCTTAGATTCTCTTAGTTTTCACTGCCCATGAACAGTGTTGAGTTTCTCAAACAATGTCCCTTTTAGCACAAGACATACGTCCTATGAAAATAGGACAAAAACTAAACAGAAAGAAATAAACTTCTGTGATTTAACATTATAAACTACTGCCAAGTATACTAATTCAGCTCAGAAATTCACTACTCACAGACCAAAACAGTATTTCACAGCAAAGTCACATTTGTTTTTGTTGTGTACTTGCCAAAACAAGTAAATATTTTGCAAACCTGTCTGAAATCACCAAAAACTACATGAAGTTTGCAATACTGACACATGAGAGGCCAACACGTGATAACGAGGAAACAGGGCTGTTCCACTGAAGTCTGAAAAGGTACAAGATTTGGCTTTTATTTTGCCTATTATTTCTCTTCATATTCATAAACTGTATCCAGCATTGTGTTTTTAAAAATACAATTTTCTGTAAAAATAATTATGAAAGCTATTCCATGAGGCCAGTCTGTTACAGATGAACAGACTATAAGAGTTAATTACACAAAGAAAAAAATGAAATGAAATAACATTAGTTCATCTCTTCCAAAAGAAATTTTCACTGTCTTATTTGCTGTCCCAGCAATTCTACTTTTCTGATTTCTATCATCACAAGAAAAGCATTTATCATTTTTGTTATTATGTACAATTCACTTTGAATTTAACACTTTCATCAATAACCAATGCTAACTTTAACTTAGTTCACCCCTAGTGAACTTCTCTTCATCTAATTCTAGCTTGAAATACCACAGAACAGTTGATTCCACCAAGTGTTTACTTCAGCATTGTGCATATTGCCTTTCTCCACTTTAATCTAAGCCTTGCTATATCTATGCAGATGACTAATCAATAACCACAGAAATATGGAGCACACAAATGGAGATTTTAACGTTAACTCACACCTTACATTAGACTCCACAAAAGCACCCGGTTATTCCACATATTGTTCTTACAAGCAAGAACAAATCCAGTCAGTTTTTGGGGAAAAAGGAGCGGTTATAAAGAAAGATTTTGTACTCAGTTACCTGCTTCTGGGGAAAAGAAAAAGCCTCCTTCCCAACAGTGTTAAGAGCAACATGATGCTGACCCTCCAAAATAAGCTGCTTATTGTCTTCCACAACATATGCCTACAGAAAAGAAGCAAGAATATTAGAAGACCAAAAAAAAAAACAAACAAACAAAAAACCACAATCCACTATCATAAAGTTCTATAGAATTACTCATTTCCCACCAGCTTAGGTGGAAGAGTTTGGATTGTTCAAGACCTAAACGCTAACATAACCTACATGTTTTATTAATGTTTTAGCTTGGCAAACACAGAGAACTGCTCAAGCTGAGAAGCTTATTTCCAGTATTTAGTATTTGTAAGCTGGTAAATGAAACTATTCTCTTCAAAGCACAGAGTCACTCTTGCTTGGTTTTATCATAGAAATGCATTAATGAATCTCGCATTTGGATAAACAGCAAACTCTGAGAACTCAATTGTAGGAATGTATACATCTAAAAATGCCATTTAAGCATCTTTATCAGATTAAGAGCTGTGAAAATAGTCTTTGACTTTTCAGTAGCAATTGTAGTTTGCTTGCATGATTTTAAGTAAAATTTCATCTGCTTACATTCTATGAGTATACTTGAAAGTTCAAGATGCCATATCGTACCACAATTTCTACTGTTCCTATTTCATAATCCAGGTACTACAAGAACACTGCAAAAAGGCCACAGCCACAACATACCTTCCACAACACAACAATGTTCAAATCCACTTCACTACACCTTTGTATTAATCTGACTGCCTCATCAAATGATTGCTTCACAGCCCTTTGAGATGTGTGAGTCTGAGATTGCACGTGCATTCTTTTTAATTCAGAGGATAAGCTTTGGAAAAGAAAGTCTGCACAAGGACTGGCAGAACTTATTATCTGCAAGAGAAAGAAACAGCTTTCAGAACAGTATGCAAGTTGACAAACTTCTCTACCTGAGCTCATCATTGTAGTTTTTCAGTGCTGTTATTAAGCAATCTTTTACAGACCTAAAGTATGAAAAATGTTTTAGTTTTTACACTTTTCTTTGTTACATAGACTAACCTTGTGCAATGAGTCCTGAAAGACAGTGTAAGAGTACAAAATCCTAAAATACTGGCCTTAAGGTATGACTAACAGCTTTCATTAAGGGTTACGACTATTACCAGAGAGATGTCTCTGATATACCAAGCTTGGCTTGGAGGACAGACTCCAACTTGCTTTAATAACTTGCATGCAAGTAATTACTGCTTTATTAATAATTCCCTTAGATTAGTTAACTAGGATTATTTAACCAAATTTGGAATGTGTATTTTGCTACTAATAAGGGAGATTAGAGTGTAGCATATTCCACATAAGTGGCACAAGTCAGAGTGCTGTGCCAATTGTCAAGTTTATCACTTGCACTTATATCTTCCAACACTAAACACTATCTGAAGAAAGAAAAATTTCCTAATACCTCCTCCTTTTGAAAAACAGTAAGCATATAGCTCTGCAACAGCATTTTGTGAGAACTATTCTACCCAGAGAACAGATAATCTGCCTCCACTCCCATGAAAATGGTTTAGCAGTAGAGTTGACAATTGAAGTTTCCAGATTGTCTACTAGCTCATGTACTAGCTCATTGTACTGTACTTATAGAACACAGCAGATCTCAAATAGAGCTTTTAAAGTGAAAAAAAAAAATCCAACTTCCAACCATTAAAGCATTGTTTGCTTTAAATTGTAATAAGGCTTTCAGTGGATACTTGCACATGACAGTCACTGATAACAAGTATGTTGATGTACCACTGCACATACCTGTTCATTTCCAAAGACAATATCAGCAAATGTGTAATTTTCTAAGGAATAAAAAGAAAAGGTTTTTCAACATCATTGAAAAGAAACTTCAGCATGCAGCATCTAAATCTTATATTTCCCCAAGAGTTACCACTTTCAGAACCTACCTTCTAAGTTTTTGCATCTTACTGCTTTAAAGCATAACTTTGCTCTTTCTCTGCTACCAAGTTTAGTATCTGAAAAAAAAAGTAACATTTTTTCCTCAGCAAGTCAGACGAATCAGTCTTTGCACCTTGCAAATCAAGCACACTCATGAAACTTAAGCATATCCCATTAAGCAGTGAACTGCAAGACAGATAAAAGGTTATCTGGGTAAAAGGTAACAGACCTTTGGGTCTCCAAGTCAGATAACATGGTTTTAGGGCATTTGTTAAATACAATAACAGTCTTTTTTCCACCTGAATTTGCCTGAGATAATTAGCCTGGTCAAAATTTGGTTGCATTTGCTAAAGCAGGACACAGCATTCACCAAATATTCTGTTGGATTAGTTAAATTAATAGTTATAAATAACTGATGGTAAAGGAATGTTGCCACACTTCTCTTGTAGTAAATTGTCTACCCACACAGACAGGGATTTTACCACATCACCCAAGTAACTTATACAAAGATTAGTACCACTATTAAAACAAAAAGATTTTTTCAATACACTCTTCTCCTGAAACAGTAAAAAAAGCTACAGTATCTTTGAAAGGGATTTTTTTTTTCAAATAATTGAATCATTCTTGAAACTAAATCATCAAGTTGAAGCTAAATTTAGGAGAAACAGACAAATACCCCACACATACCTTTGTCTTCAGAGATGTTAACAGATTTTTGAAGCCTCCAATGCTTGCTGTTACTTGAAACTTGTACTATATGAAATTCTTTAACACCAGCCTCACTCTAAAGGAAGAACAAAAATGAAGTCAAATAAGACTAATCGCAGTTGAAGTGTTCTGTATTGCTTAGAAAATTATGGCAAGGTGGCAGTATTGGCTTTCTTCAATTCTTCTTCCACATTATCTGTATCTGTAATACAGTATCAATGAGAGACAAGAGATCAAAGGCCCACTGCAACAAACAACAATGCCAGCCCCCAGCAGCTTTCAGCTCCAGTGAGGCCAAAATGAGAAAAGGAAATGATTTTTAGGAAAAGAAAAATAAGCTTTGTTGTTTTTAATTAAAGACTACTATAATCAAACCTAGGTTTTTGACTCCAATGCAGAACATCTGTCAAGTCAGAAGCATCATGAAAGTTTTAAGTTTTAAGGAAAGTTTTAAGGATCAGGAATGCACATGAATTTAGACTAAATCACCCTACAAGAAGCGAAGGAAAAGACTCAGAGTACTGCAATACATGCAAAGAATATTACAGCAAGTTTCTGCAGCAAGTGTAATGTTAAATGGAATGATTAAACATGTACAGTTGATTAAAGTTGATTACAGTTGATTACAGTTTCCAGTTAAAGTGTTTTTAAGGAAACTTAATTCAAAATTGGCTTTACAAGTTGGCTTTACTGGCTTTTCAGCAGACTTGTGTCAAGAACTATATAGTTAATTTTAAATATGAACTTACCGTATTGATATTTTCTACATCCACAAACAGTAACATATTATCTCCTTTGCCTTCATCATCTTCAAGTGCATTACTTCTGCAGACAGTAGCTCGAATATGTAGAGACCGACTAGTACAAATAACTGCAGTGTGCCTTAATACTCTGTGACTAAGAGGGGAAGAAAGAGAAGGTTAGAAAGTATATACACACACTCATACAAACATGTTTGAATATATTATATATAAAACATTATATATACACACGCCCCTTCAGAATCAGGATTTCCCTCTGCAACTTCCCATCAAAAAAATTAGTCTTTTACATTTGTCATTGATATTAAGGATATTAGACAGCTTATTCTTTGAAAAGACACTTTGCAACTTCTTACTGAAAGGACAGTACATTAACATTTTTGTTCTGTGATAGATAGATATTTGAAAATGCTGAAAGTTCAGATGTTACCATGAAAAAAAAACCACATCTCCAATATTTCAGATATAGGACTGCTAACCTAGTGAAAGCAAATAGGCATTTATTGGCTTATGGCACGTAACTAAGTTTTGGATGCCAGCACTTAGTCTGGCAAATACAGCTTTTACGTGAACTCTAAGGCCCACTGGTACCATCTCCTGCATTGTTATTTAAAAAGCATCAAGACAGAATACTGCTACATTCACAGAATTAGTCTGAAATGAGGATTTTCAAAGTTCATTTTTATAACTGTCCTTTTCCAACTGGCATCTAGACAAGCTCAACCTGCAGGCCAGGAGCCTTTAAAAAGTCTCTGAAAGAGAAATTAGCAGTAGCTCCTCTACAGATTCACTCCCCCTCTGCACTCGCTGTTAATGCAGACGTGGCCAAAGTGCTCTCCAGGTAAGTGATTCTAGCACATCCCCTCCATTAGATCATGGAGCTCTAACTTCCTTCTGCCGGAAAGTTACCAAATTCAAAGAACATGCAAGAATTCCCAAGTCATGGGAGGGACTTGAGAATAAGTAGTGTAACAAAAATCATCTCACCCCCCCACCACCACCCCTTTGAAAGAGAAAGAACAAAAACTCCCACACAACCTATTGGCTATATTTTCATATTTAATTCAACTGTCTCCTGTCTCAAGACTGATCCAAAAAAGCAGTTGTAGAAAAAAGAGCAAGCAGAAAAAGTTCCCAAAAGTAGTCCAAATAACATACAAGTGACAAACATGGCATGCAACCCTTCTAAAAAGAACAATTTTCATAACCACCACAAGCCATGTTTTAACTGAAGACAGAATTAAAGTCGAAGTAAGAAGTTGTTTTATAATACACAGAAGTAACAAATTATGTCATGACTTTTTTCCCCCCTCCTGCCATCACTCCAAGAATGAGCTGTGATTCCAGAGGAACTCCGGCCATGAACGCAGGCTGCATTAGCGAGATTCCACCAACTCAGAGTAACCAGTAGCGTGATTTGGCACTTTAATGAAAGCAATATAGGCTTCCTAACTGCACATGAGAATTAGCTCATACAACGCAAAACAGGTCATTGCTTTTAGACTGCATAAACTTAAGAGCGGATAACACTGCTGTTTTACATTACCAAAGCAACTGAGTGAAATTCAATAATACTTATGTTTATAGAGGGATTAATATTTAATAGTTTAAGATAAAAATAGCTTTAAAAACTTACCACATTTTTGAGTGTTTTTTAATACTTTCGTAGTAAAACAAGAAGTTAATTTCATGGACACCTTCCTCATCTGGTCCTCGTAACCACATTGGCAGCTGCACTGAAGCCCCAGGAAGAAGAATGGAGTCGGGAAGTGGGACGTGAATAACCTCTGGCTGACCTCCTGTGCC
Organism: Nothoprocta pentlandii; assembly: GCA_013398315.1. Classification (NCBI taxonomy): domain Eukaryota; kingdom Metazoa; phylum Chordata; class Aves; order Tinamiformes; family Tinamidae; genus Nothoprocta; species Nothoprocta pentlandii. Next base: position 2,006,218 of record VZSG01000037.1, read on the forward strand.
AACCCCAAAGTCTACAGAAGAAGCTGAGGACAACAGTGCTGTACGCACAGAGGTAGGATCTGTCACAACAGTCTTGTAAGCACTACAGTTTTCAGAAGCTGAAGGACTCAGTGGTGTTAGAACAGCAGTATTCCCACCAAAAGTAAAAAATTCTGGATGCTTGGACACGACCTTCAGGGCAGTAAGAGGACACTTGCTTACATTCACAAATTCTACATATGCTTTTCTGATTTCTCCACAGAGAAGCCCTGTAGGAAAATTTATAAAGAACACCTGTATTGGAGAGAAGGGGAAGGGGAGGATAAAAAGCCTGAACATTTTCAAGTTATAAACAAGCACAAAAACAGCAACAACCACCACCAACTTGAAACCACACAGTATTATCATCAACCAATTTAAATAATACAACATTACAATAATCCTAGTGACAGAACTAGTATTTAACTAAAGATCTTTTAGGACCATATAAGATGAAGAACAGCAAATAAATAAAAAAACTCCTGTTCTCTTCCCCATCCCTTTAATTTGGTCACAAAACCATTGCCAACTAAAATTCCAGAGGGAATAGAACTGCAGCAAGATATTAGTTTAGAGGCTTGAAATTTCACATTAAGAAAAAACAACTCTGGCACTGGTAGGTCATAAGTCAACTTAAGATTTAGACATTAGTACAGGTTAGACTTTTTGGTTAGAACTACACTTATATCTCTAGATTCAAAAGTTCAATCAAAAGCTACCAATAGAAAACAGCTACGTACCTCCAACAAAGGCATTTCTTCTGTAATAATAGGATCTAAACGCCGATCAGGTCCATATACAATAGATGTTTTTTCCTCCTTTGTGTTATTAAGACGAGGCCCTTGGATTTCTAAATCTTGTCGTCCTCGTACAGACAATCCATTGGAGACAAACTTCCCTGAAACATGTTTTAGAAAGTGGTTTTGTAATTTTTAAATTCTGCTGAGAATCAACGCCATCTCCCCCACCACCACCAAAACCTGTAAAAACTATTTTAATTTTTTTTTTTATTATTGGGTGTATTAAACCCTCACTGATTAAGCATCATTACAGATGAACTCATCAGTTGACTTATGATAGGAGTTTTGCTATTGCAAGCTCAGACAGTCAGACTTTTGTTGTTTTGAGCTTGCTTTGTCTGTTAGTAGTGGGAATATAACTCTAGAGTCCTAGCAGTAAAGAGAACAGGGATAACAAATTTTGAATGGTGGGGGCTGCTTAAAGCCAGGATGATCCTGTTCTATTTCCCAATTTAAGTACTAAGGCCAGGGAAAGGACAACATCACACACATACACCCTCAAATTATTTTTTCCTCTCCTTCAAAATGGGCCACCACCGATGAAACTGAAAGCTTATACTTTAAATAAGTCTTCAGAATAAAAAGCACCTGCATATAGCTAACTAAGCTTTCTTAGGTAACTAAAGCTAAGCTAACTTAAAAGCTAACTAAAAAAAATGTTTAAGTCCCGTCAAATAACTGTTTTAATTCTATTTCACCCAACAATTAATTTTTCCTTAAATGAAACAGTTTCAGGTAAATAGCTCAACAAAAGAAGTGGCATGCAAGTAATAAATCTTTTATATTAGAATACAGATGGAAGACAGCCAAAATAAAATGAAGAGTTTTAAAAATAAAAATTCCATCAGACAAGCTGAAATTTGGAAACCTATACCAGAGAACTTCAAAGCAATACTGGGAGAAAAGTTGGGAACAAAGAAGCAAAAGTGAAATGAAAATCCATAAAAACACCAAAGGAGTCTAAAGGTGTTACAGATGTAACATGGCACAAGTGGAATACTTAAATTCTGAAACCATTAAAAACATCAGCTTTGGAACTTAGTTCCCTGTAACTAGCTACTCCTCCCTTCTACTCTAGCTTCCCTTTCTCATGAAACTTCAATCAATGCCAACAGTCTTGCGTATTTCCTTCGTTTCCATTTCCAAAGGAAATCCTCATATCACAATCAAGAGAATTCAGTGCTAACCCTGCAGAATCACCATCTCCTCCTTCCTTATGCACACAGTTTAAGGGGATAATAGACTCACCTGACTGTAATCCAATAGAAGGATCTATTCCATCTAATGGCACAGCACCTTGAACAGTGCCAAGATTATAAACGACTCCCAGAATATGTAGCTCCCCTGTTTGATGGGGAAAGAGCTTTAGTCTTGCCTGTGGAGATACGTTAAATTTTTGTTGTTGCTGCTACTAAAGAAAAAGTATTATTACATTTAAATGCCCAAATACTAAAGACACCCACAGTTATACTATATTGTCACATTTTATGCAGCTGCATATAAAAACTACAGGTCACTAGCTTTGAAATTTATATACACAACGTTTACTAGTCCAGTCTAGTAGAAAATTCATTACATTATGAAAGAAGCCCTAAACTGCAACAAGGCTGAACTTTAACAGAGGCAGAAGGCATTACTGATGCATGAAGTTTAGCTTTAAGTGTGAAATAAGATTGAAACCCAAAAGGTTAACACTAAATAAACATACTACTTACCACTTTTGTCTCTTCACTATTTATTAAAAACTCTGCTATTGCTTCAGTCCCTATCATATCATCACCATGTGTTCCCTGAAGAGAGAAAGAGCACACTTTTCAGATAATCTTAGAAACAAAACTGGCTGTAAAAAGTTAATGCTTGCAGCTTTGGGAAAGCTCCATCTCCAGGTGAGGAGGAACTTCTTTACTGTTAAGGTGACAGAGCAGTGGAACAGGCTGCCCAGGGAGGTTGTGGAGTCTCCTTCTCTGGAGGTCTTCAAAATCCGCCTGGATGCCGCCCTGTGCCACATGCTCTAGGTGTGCCTGCTTGAGTGGGAAGGTTGGACTAGATTTCTAGAGGTCCCTTCCAACCTTGAATATTCTGTGATTCTGTGAAAGTGTTTAAGGATAAAAATAATAATATAGTCCTGTCTGGAAATCACGGCAAGTTGTCTGTGCATGCTCTGAGACATTCTGAATTAGAGAAACATTTAGAGAATGTTCAGTCAGCATCTGACAATTATATTTGAGATGCATCACTATAAATTGCAGTCATTCCCAATCAATTTAACTAATTGATCAGTATGTATCATATCATTAAGGTAGCATTTCTGCCTGGAACAGGGAATATGTACAGCAGCCACTGAAACTTCTTCATATGAAACTTTAACTCTGCCAGGTACTTAGCCAAAATGCACTGCCCAACTCCCCCCAATTCACTGGGAATTCAAGGAATTTACTGTAATATTCAGAATTAGAATATATTCATATTTATTTCTTTAAAGTAAGAACAATAACTAGGAAGGAAGTATAGACCTGACTAGTTGAAGATAAAAATTAAATGTAATAATTAGATCATTAAAGGCAAAAATTGATACTTAAAAACCCCACATTTTCACTTTTCTTCTAACCAAGACACCAATGTTCCCATAGCACACCAGCACTCTCGTTTTTCAGAAAACACAATTCAAAGCATAATGTAGCTAAGATAAAACATATTGGATAAAACTGTACAAATAATATTTCAAGGCTAATTGAAGGCTAATTTCAGGGCCAAGGCTAATGTGATTCCAAATAACATGTATTAAATATATAAGAAAATGTATTAATACATGCATAAGTGTATAAAGATTTTACTTAGCCTCAAGCACATTTGCATCACTTATTATAGTAAACTTGAATAAACTCATTAATGGCTATTTTTTGTCCTAGGGATCTGGGAAAAAAAAGAGCGAGTCATGAAGATATTCAGTAGTTTATTTTGTTTGTTTTCTTTTAAATTTAAACCACTTAAGCCAGAAATTTTCTTGCTCTAATATTTCGAGATGTTGAGATGAACTCCACAACTGCAGTCATTTGGTTTAGGCTGGAAAAGGTGACGCTTTACTTACCAGCTCTTTTGTTACTCCGTCGTGCTTTGCATTGAAGTCTTTATGTTGAAACTTCCACAGCAATGAAAGGTCAGTCAAAAGAATTGGAACTTTCAGTGGGTTTCGGAAGGACACTTCTACAGTTATTGGTTCTATTAAAAAAAAGTGAGAAAAATTACAACCAATTACCTCCACCAAAACCTGAAGCTTCACTAACTCAAAATGCCAATTGCACAGAGTGTGAATTTAAACCTACATTAGTATAGGAAAAAAGTACAAATTTATTTAATCCACTTTTTTGTGAAATATGCAAGTCCATGCTTTACCTTCTACTACAGCAAGTGGAAATTTGGAGTTATCCGAATAGCTATTTAAGCAGAACTGTGTTGGTTGAAAGGTGGGAGGCATTATTCCTTTGTTAACCACAGAGACAACCTGCTCCTCAAGTTCCTTCCACTGCTGACAGGATTCTGCATCATATTCCTGATCCAGACTGACGTGCGTAGCTGCCTGCTTTTCACCTAGTACAAGTGTGAGGCAGGGTTATAAGATGACAAGCAACAAGCAACAGCTGCAACAAAAACAATGTTCAAGTGTTCCTGAAAGATGGTAAGAGCTCAGTCACGGTCTTCTTTTGCAGTACAATCAATTTAACAGTCAGAGGACTGACAGACATCTTGAAATAGAAAAATGGAAGACAAACGTGATGATCATTTGAATGTACTTATTTGCAAACAGTAGAAATCTAGTGGTCTATCCAAATTGCAGTTTATTTTTAGTTTATGATAAAGCACAATCCTACAATTTGCATTCAGATTTCTATTCCACATACTCTGCATTCAGGAATCTAAGTTTTAAACATTTCATCCAACAGGAAGTTAGATTTAAAGTTAACTTCTATCACTAGCATTTGTGTCAAGATTTTAAAACACCAACGTCAAGAACTTAAGCTATTTCATGAAGTTTATTATGGACTTACACTAAAACTCTCAAGTTATTGGAAAAAAACAGCTAAGTAGATCTACATATGTAGACTTCATCAAGTCTGGAGACAGCTAACAAGACAACACTGAACTTAAAAATTTTCTTTTGCAATCCTTTACATTATTCATGGAGCTAAAACATGTATTTAAAACAAAGTTCTCTAACCTTCTGCTGGTCTTCGATCATGCCCAAAGAAAACTCGGGTTGCTGAACTGTTAATATATGGTAAAGGAAGTTGTGGTAGGGGACCATCAGGTGTTAGCTGGGTAGCATTCTGCAGAGAAGGAGAAAAGCAACAGAGTTCGGACATGCTATATTACCAATTTTCAGATCATAAAAAACAAATTATAGCCCTCAATATTTGAAAGGGCAGAGTTTGTAAGATGACATGAATCATTAAGTGCTGTAGGTCCAAGAGTTGCTTCTGCCCTGACAGTGTGAAGTGTATTATCTCCTCTTACTAAAAGATTAAAGTTCAAGAATTCTTTATGAAAAATGGACAATAAAGACTGCAACCCACTATTTTCACATGGTTGCCACAAGCTTTATTATGACAACACGAAGTTTGTCTCAAAGTTCAGGATTTGATAAACTACATTCACTACACCAGTATCATTACACGGACTCTCATCACAGCTCACCTGTGAACCAGTTCTGAGAAAGATCTACCATAACTTAGCAATTGCTGCAGAAAATGACTGCAGAAAGTCAGCTCAGAAATTTAAGTCATTAATTGCAAGGCTGCAAGTTATGGGGATATATCTGTAAGGCTGTAAGGTATGGGACATGCTACAATTAAAAAAAATAAAAATAAAACGACAACAACAAGAATGAATTTACTTATCATCCAAATTATATGCTATCTATAAAAAAAGCGAATTAAAAAAAGAAACTCCACAATGTGGAGTAGTTTTTAATAACAGAAAAGATTAGTTTAATTCAATTTAATTTTCTACAGCTACCTTAATGTGAACTGTTTGCCAATGAATGAGCAAAAGACTATCACAATAGATCTGGGGACAAGTAACCAAAACTATAGCAAAGCTCATCTTACGGAGGTATTTGTCAACATCTGCAGTTACAACAACTTTTATTGTCTTGTTTTGACACAGATGTTGAAGGAAAACAGTGTCCTTTTTTTTGATTTAAAAAAAAGATCGCACACTGTAAAGTCACTGTACATAAACCTAAACCTATTTTTAACCTAACAAGCTTAATACTTACACAAGAGATGAGAGAATTAAGTGAATGCCAACAGCATACTAACCTGGGAAACTGAACAACACATATAACTTGGAGGTAATTCACCCAAATTTTGGTACCAACCTTAATCAAGCTAAGCTATTTAACTGAAGCCTATCTTATTATTTATAGCAGTCTGGTGCTAGGAAGTCTGGTTAAGTGTGGTATAAGTAAACAGACACTTAAAGATCTAGCAGGAAGAAAGATCAAGAATTTTGTCAGTGTATACATCTAGTTTATTTTATAATAGATGTTTGTCTATTACCAAAACCTTTAATGATCATTATAAAATTAAGATGAAAAAGATTACTCCAAAAGGAAGAGACATCATCGGCTACAAATCAGCCATTGATGTCAAAATTAAGGATTTTTTTCCACAATAAAAGCACATTCAAAGAGTAACTCTTGGGCCCTAGATTAGCCATCAATGAAAATTAACTAGTCTTAATACAGATGCAACAGATCTGTTGTTGATAACAGGGTTAAAAATGAACAGGTCAACTAAAAAAAGTGACCCTTGAATAAAGCAGATCTGACAAATATACTTAATGACTTAAAATAAAAGTTACAGAATCACAGATTGCTCAAAGGAGGAGACAAGTAGTAGTGGGCCCGGAGAAAACATTTACCTTATAAACATAGAGATACTCTCTTAGGAAGGCTCCCTGCTGAGCTGGAGGCTGTTTACTGTCATTGATCAGAATATGCCTGAAGGCCGACACCGCGTTGTCCAGTTGCCGAAGCGTGAAGGACTGGCGACCAATAGTGAAGTTAATGTGATCTTCTGCAAGGGACCAACCTTTCCCTTTGTAAACCTGCATGGCTTGACAGTAGCAGCGTAAGGCATGTCTTCTCTGCAACAAGAAGAAAAATTCTCAAATAATCTCATTAAACACACAATGCAGGTTTAGTACAAGGAAAATTGAACTGTAAGTTAGAAAAGGTACCATACTTAAACCACACACCCATTCCTTCCCCCCCACACACATTGCCATGTTAAATGCAGTATTTGGTCCCTATTAACCTAAAGGAAGAAGAAATTTGTTCCAATCATACAGTGCCTACTTTTTAGATTAAGTTCCTGTTTTCAGAGACTAGTGTGGCAGGCAGTAGGTTAACCAACGAAACAGATGAGGAGCCCACTGTTCAAGTGTTCTGTGTTGCTTTAGAACCGAGTGCTGGAGTCTGCTAGCATGCAGGTATGTGTAGGGAGGAAGGGGCCAAGCTCTTCTCAGCAGTGGCCAGTGACAGGACAAGGGGCAATAGGTGTAAGTTGAAACACAGGCAGTTCCATCTCCAGGTGAGGAGGAACTTCTTCCCTGTGAGGGTGACAGAGCCCTGGCACAGGCTGCCCAGGGAGGCTGTGGAGTCTCCTTCTCTGGAGGTCTTCAAACCCGCCTGGATGCCACCCTGTGTCCCTGTGCTCTAGGTGTCTAGACGATCTCTAGATGATCTCTAGAGGTCCCTTCCAACCTTAATCATTCTGGGATTCTTTGATATGAGACAAAGTCAGCCACCACATGAGCCATTAGGAGATGGGTGCTCAGCTGCCAAGCAGCTCCTCAGTTTCCTTTCAGGTAAAGGCATCAGTGCCTGAGCAATCAGTGCCAAATCTAGATATTGAGCACCTGCATAGGCATTCACTGCACAGCAAGTCTCAGCTTTTAAAGAAGGGAACAACATTCCCTCACAGCAGCAACACAAGCAGAACCAAGAAGTGTTTAGGCAGAGATGATAAAAACGAGCAATAATTCTTTAACATCACAGCAGATATTCTCACACTCTTAATAAGATATTGCAATACTGTAGCTGAGCAATCTGGCTGATTTTTTTTTCCAGTATCATTTATTTTGAAGTTTCTGTATTTCTTCGAAATGAAAAACTCTACAAAAGAGATTCCCTAAGGGAAGGGGATATAAGGGGGATATAGAACCACAAAGCTCTGCAACATGTCTAATTTTTCACTCAGAAAAAATAGATTTAGAAAACCACATTCATCAACAGCTCATAGTCAGTAAGGTATTGTCAGAAAAACAGATAGGAAGCCTACTGCAACAAGACAACTAAGGGAACAGGAAAACAGTCTAGTGTTCACATCTAATAGCATATTCTAATACTATATATGAATTGCATCCACATCTAATTTTAAAAACAGAAACTGTGTGTAAAATAATATTTTCTTTGGGCTTTATCAGGATGATCAAAACTCAAGTTTTCAAAAAGGAGGCAGGTAGTGGTGGGCAAGATTTTCTTTCAAGTAGGATTGATGTCTGCAGTCTCCATTTTTGATTTGCAATAAAAATTGATGTTTAGCACAAGTTTACAGCATATAGGTAAACTGTATCCAGGGAGAGCCCTGTAACTGAACTGCAGCCAACCTCAGCAGGGATCAGGCACAATCCAATCTCTAGTGAGCCTACTACACATCCAAGACAAAAAAAAAAATAAAATAAAAATAAAGAGCACAAATTACCTACAGATGACACTCAGTCTATTTATCATGCTGTTTTTCTTTTACTCACACTCCCATGCAGACTATCTGATTTGTATCAGTTTAATTGCTACTTGAGCCTAAACAGCTGTAAGGAGATGCTATAACTTGCCTTGCAGTAAATATTCACACACCTCTACCTTTACACTGGCAGGTGGTTTACAAAGGCATATGGTTAAAGCAGAGAATGAATATCTAAGTTTTGTCCTTTTGAAAAAAGAAAGTTATAATTTAACAAGTTCCTAGTTCTTGAAAGCACTAAGGTATCTTAAAGTGAAAAAGATGGTATTTCACTGTAAGATGTTGACATTCATAAACAAAAATATTTACTGTTGAAGTCTCAAAATGACTTCAAGTACTGATGTAAGAGAACATATCGATTAACATAAATGTCATTTTCACACAGTTCAGTACTTTTAATACTGAGATGTTCAAAGTAGAGGGACTTCTTTCAGAAAAGACATGTTCATGTTTAACAGGCTATTTAGATTCAATATAAAATGCAAAGAGTATTTTCTATCTGAAAAGATATACTTACCTGCCCTGCTTTACTAAAGCCATGGCCAGCCAGTATCATATGAAAGGCAAACTTTCTAACCATCGGACTCTTCATATTTATAAAGCAATGAGCTGCCTGCTCCAACAGGAGCGCACTGCGAAGATCAGAATCCTATTTACAAGTGAAGAGGACAGTTAGTCTCAAGGTTGAGTATAGAAGGTACACCAAATAAAATACTCTTCTAGTCCATATAAAAGAGATAAGACTTGAACATTACAGTTCTGTAAGAGAAACTTATTTGCTGTACTTATCCAATTTATTTTAATTGATAAAAACTGAATCTTGATTTTGTAAAACTGATCTTGCACCATGCAAGTGTGCCTAGAAAATCTATATGGCATCCTGCCAAGATTTTCCTTACTACTGCTAGGATACACCACAAGCACACTGCATTCAAGTAATCAAATGATGGTGAGGAATCAGTAGTATTTAAATTCTGTATAAATAATTTAAATAATTTCAGCATTTTCTTTTGCTGTTCACATTATCTTTTTGAAATAAGCTAAAAGGTAAAAAGATACAAACATTGGTTAGTTACTTGGCAAAATAATCCATTTATCCTGTTTTATTTGCCTCAGGAAAAGCATCAGAAGCATCATATTTGGTGCAGCTGACCACAAAAGCAGAGCTTACTGTCATTTAAAACTCTCCATCCAACTTGGATTATCTTCTACACAAAAGATGCTATCGAAAGTCATAGATATTTCTACTTATGATTTGTTTCTTCCTCCCCTTCCTTCTCCTTCAAGCAAAGCCCTCTGCACTGTTAGCATATAATTCTATACTTATTTTACACCAATTAGTAAAACAGAAGTGAAAGCAAGGCTGAAGATCTAAAACAAAGCTTCTAAGGATTGATTTTAACTGAGCTTGTAACTGAGCTGATTCTAACTGTGGTGTCCTCCTCATGTTACGAAGACTTGACTACATGTGGGATGGTGTCCATTATAGTTGTGAAAGTCAAGCTAATATTTTTAACCATAACTCTTAGAATGCCACTCAAGCACTTAGTAGATGTGAAAGGAGATTAACTATGAACCCAAAGATAAGAAATACACATTTAGCAGGTCTTTAAATCCAATATGTCACTTGAAGTATGCTTTTTGTTTATACAGCAACTGCAGAAACTAGTATCTAGTTTTTTTTTTTTTTCCTTTTCTCTTTGATTTCAACTTTGAGTCCGTAATCATTTGCCATTTTGGGAAGTTTCAACTTAAGACAACAATTAGACCATAACTTAGAAGTGTTTGGGTTTGTAAACAAATGGCAGAAGAACAAGAGTGGAAAAAAGCAGTTCTACCTCACTGGTTAAACGAATCAAAAGAGCAGCCGCCTCTGAGTATTTGCCTTGACTTTTTAAGATTTCAGCACTAAGCAGCACACAACGCTCAGCCAGAACCATGTTCCTAGAATAAAAACAAAAGTCATCAGAAGTCATGTAAAACGTAACCTTAAACCAGACAAGCTCTCTCCGTACTGCATTAGAGTAGTGCTCTATGTTTTATATTCTTTAAGATAAGTTCTTCCTCCCAAAAAATAACCATGTACACACTGTCAGTTTTACCATATATTTCTCATTATATTTCTCATATCATATATTTCTCAAAGTCAAAGCCAATAAGATCATTTGAGGAAAACATTTTTAATAAAAGCCTTTGGCCAATCAAGTAAATGATCTGCTAAGTCAGAAATCCAACAGCTAAAAATGAGTTTAATAATTATGTTGCTAAGAACAAAACAATTTTTGTTAAGAGTGCCTCCTCTTCCATACTATCCTAGAGGAATTAACATATCTTACTCTTCAGAAGTTATATCATCATTCTGTAGTTTTGTAAATAGTTAACACTTTTGGAAAGAAAAGTTAAGACAGTAAGTATTCCATCACTCATAAAAGCAGTATAAAAAAATACCTACTTGCAGACATCTCTATAGGTCTGAATTGCTGTTTCCATGTAATGAGCAGGATATGGTCTAGGAGCTCCAGGCTGAAGAAAAGCTGATACTGCTGCCATCTCCTGCAAGGAAGGGAGAGGAAAAAATAATAATACACACCACACAATCCATCTATATAGACACAAACACACTGATTTTGATACTATATATTATATACTATATATTATATACTATATATTATATACTATATATTATATACTATATATTATATACTATATATTATATACTATATATTATATACTATATATTATATACTATATATTAATGGTATAAGTATATAAGTTATAAGTAACATTATATAAGTATATATTATATATTTTTATATATTTGTATTACATATATTTTTTCACACAAAAAACACACACATACACACACACATATATATATATGTATATATAAAATAATCCTCCAAAGAGCTGACAGATTTCAGAAGCCATTAATTCAAAATATTTACCAAATCAGTTACCGGCAAACAAAGGACATAAAACACTTTACAACTAACAAAAGGTTTAACAGAATAGCCTATTTATAGCTTCATTCGTATTTAATGAGGTACCAGCAAGCAAGTTAAACACACTGACATGATTGTCTGTTTGCAATTGACACTCCTAATATGCTAAAGCAGTACTGAAACAAGGCACCTGCAGAAGTCCGACAAGTAGCTTTCTATTGCAGGAACATTTTTTTTGATACAGTGAAAATACTATCTCTTTTAGGACATTTTTTTCACCTCCTACAGGCTTTATTTAAATGAAATTACAGTCTTGGTTGTCTAAAAAATTGTTTTCATTCTACTTTCAGGGACATGCTTACTTAAATTTTCTTTCTTTACAGGGTAGGATACCATTTTTTTCTGTAGCACCTAAAGATTAAGAATCATAGGTTGCATAAGTCCATAATTAGGACCTCTGCAAAACAAACAAGCTATATTTTGAGATAACATACAATACATACAGTTGTACAGCAAAAATCATTAAGATTTTTATTCAAGATTGGACTAATCTTGGACAAAAAGGATATAATACTATATCATAGTAGCATATTTTCCAGGAACTAAAAATTATGATTTCACCAAATTTGGAAGGAAACATTGTATAAATACTTTCTATATATTTAAGTTATCAGACTATAATTTTAAAGATCGTTTTTGCTGGAGGTAAAGTTACAGAAATACTTCTTCCAGTATTTCACACTAATGTGAATAAAAACTGAAGAATTAATACTTTTATTTACTTTATAAAACAGCAGTCAATTACAGCTTTGAGAACACGCTAGATTTGCCAAAGATGCACGTTACATTCAGAAAGACCCTTACAAATCTGGAGATTCGGAAAGCGGTTGTATTTCCTTACTTTCAGATAAATATTAAGAGATTACTATAAAAAACTCAAAGAATTGTGAAAAATTCAAAGAATATTTATGTTATGTGAAGTACAAACCAGTGCTCCAGCTGCGTAAAGCATTGCTTGATCATTTAAAAAGTCCTTCTTTGCTGTATGATAACAATTATATGCAAGTTCATAGTGTTGCACCAAAAAACACAAGTCTGCCATTTTCCGGATTTGAAGTTCTGGTGCTTCCGGTGGATACCTATAAACACAAATATTCATTCAAAAATTTTAAGTAATAGTTTTACATCTGCCCCCCCCGCCCCATGCACACACACTGCACAATATGAAGTCTTTCTTTTTCTACCTTAACTTCTTTTCAAAGGGTCTAGAATAAAACCTGCATTTTTTCCATGCAAGAACAACTATGAATGTGTTTAGCTTTAAAAAAGAAAAACAACCTGTACCAACTTTAAAAAACTGCAGCACTGCCAGGCTAAGGCAAACCATAGGTTACTTTTATCACTACTCTTTAAAAAGTGGCCCTTTTAGAAAGTTTCACTTTGCTTAGAGCAGAAGGATCGTTCAGTAAGCAGTTTCCTCTTACCCTTCTGCTTTAGTTACCTTTTTCCTAGGCCACACTATACACATCATACACAGTATTTTTCAGGATTCCTCCACAAATGAAAGCTTTTCACAGTAGTTACACTAGTTCACTTTCAAGAATACAATACAGGCACCCCACCTGCTGAAAATGCACATTTTTCATTTAGATTTCAAGTCGGAGTGAAGTTACTCACAGCAAGCCAGATGTATTCTTCAGCTCATTTATACTTTTCTCTGGAACCTTACTGCCACTAAACCATTTTTTAGTAGCAGAAAATAGTGTCCGACTCAAACCTTTCCTGGATATTAACTGCAAAGGGAGAACAAGTAAAGTTAGAGCACTGCTTTGCAAGAGAGCTAAACACAAGACCATTGTAGAAGATATGAGACAGACCATTCTAGAAACCTGAGGTTCTTTAGGATTGCTCAAGTATTGTCCTAATAAAATGATCAAACACACACTCCTTTGGAGTGAATCATTGTTAAGAAGGTGGAAGTTGTTCATACGGTTGTTCAGTTTCGTATAGTTTATTCATTTAAAGATGCATCCCCACTAGTAAGGGAACCTCCACGTGACTTACAGCTCATATGATCTAAGTAGACCAAATCTCTTCCAAGATGATAAAAGATAATCATCTGATAATAGTTCATACAGGCTTTCATTGGGAAGCTCTGTTTTTAAGACATGAACTGAGTTAAAACAACTTCTATTACTTCTCTTAAAATTTATTTACAATAATAAAGAGAAAATAATTATAACACAGAAATCTGGATAACTAGATACATGCTATGACTGTTTTAAGCTTATTGTGTCAAGGAAGTGTTTTTAAAAGAAACTGACCTGATCATTAAGTTGCCGAATTGTCTTCTCTATATGTGGTAAGAGTCCTCTAAATGTGAATTCCTGAATGAACTGCCTAATTCGATCATGATCTGTGAGGGTTAAACATGCACCATGAGGCATTCCAGAGTTTGATTTCTTTGATTCCTGCAACGATGCAGTAGCCCTCAGGTAATCAGTGCTATCCAAACTGCCGCTGGGGTGATCCAGTTGAAGAGGGTGAGTTTTAAAGCTATTCGATAGGCCATCTGTCAAAAGATTGAAACAGTTGAAGAAAGAGACAATAAATATGAAGATCATTAAAGGTAACCAGTTGAATGCCATCTCCTCAGATACACAGCTCCAGAGGTACATTTGATTCTAGACTTTAGTGCAAAGGATCATTAAGTATGTTAACTGGTATTAACAATATTCACAGCATATAACATTACAAACAGGAAGGTAAGTATTCCTGGAAGAATACAAATGTATCAATTCCTACAGTGGATGAATTGGATCCAACTATTTATTTTTTATTTTTGATAAATTAAAACACTAGTTTTTCCAGGTTCTTTTTTTGTGTCTGTGTGTCAACCTTCTACGAAGCCCCTTTACTTCAATAAGTGGTTAACCACTATTGCTTCTAGCAATCTGAGTAGACCAAGATACTATCTTGATCAGTAAAATTTTAATAACTTCTTGTCTTATTGTTTCCTTTCTATATATATAAGCACACCTAATTTGTTTTACCTGGCCCAGCCAGCACCAAGCAAAGCTGAGCTGCGAAAGCAACTCCCTAAAGGATTTTGTTCAAGTATAAAGGTTGGTATGCAAGGTTCAAGCAGCAGCCTGCTGACTACCTCTGGCCTGCAAGGCCTCAGGAGGCTGCTTACTCAGATACTTGAAGGCTCTTCTGCATGTGCTCTGCCTCCTCGTGCCTCTCAACAAGGTTCTGTATGATCTGGGCCAAGCCAGGCCAGTGTTCGTTATCCACATTGTCTCTTTATTTGAGGATGCTTCTCACCCATATTCTACATGGCCTAAAAATAAAGCACCATTTAATCTGCACTCGCTTTCAGTAACTGTCCCATCTTCTATGCCCTCAGAGCTGATCTGCCAGATAAGTACTCAGACTAACTTAAATACCTTCCTACTCGGTTATCTTCAAATTTAAACGCAGTAAGAACAAAACAAAACAAAAAAAAAGGAAAAATTCAAATTGCAAGTTACATTACAGCAAATCAGCTATAAGGAAAGTTATCTACAAATTTGGAGACCATATGCTTACTCTTACAAGATATGTACTCAATATAAACAGCAGTAATACCACTAAAGATGCATCCACCAATCTCTACCTATCTGTGCATCAGCCACACTGTTTTCCTTTGTGGACACCAAGTTAAATATATGTGAGCATCAAGCAAGTTTGACTACTCTACAAACAGAATTTGTAGCTATTTGTTTTAATTTCAGTCCAGAGATCACCTGCCACTTATCCATGCCTTGATCAAACTTATGCATTTATGAAAATGTTATAAGTCTATTTTTAATTGTTTGCGAAGTTTTAAACAAGTACATGTATTAATGTTTATAAAAGCAGCAGTATTTACAAACTGCACAAAGGCATATCAGAACTTGCTCAGAGATCAGACTACTAAGACATGAAAGAGGTCTGTAGATGCTATAACGTTAACATTTTCAGGGAAGTTATTAAAGAAATACCTTTCATCTCATTATCTAATCCATCTGATAGCAAGTGATCAGCATCCTTACTTGAAGCGACAGTAAATGGATAATCTTCATAGCTATCCTACACCAAAGGAAAGAAAACACAAGAAAAGTTTCAGAAACATTAGAACACAGAAATCGCTCATCAATAATTGTTAAATTCAGTTACAGTTTTACATTCTTACACATTCTTTTTTCAACAGTTTGCAAAGAATCGCCCAGTAACAAAGGTGACACAGCAAATGCCTTCCAGCTTGCTCAAACAGCTTCACCTTCAACTTAAGCATTTTCAACTACTAAGGTTAACTCTTACATAGAAGTCTAAGAATTCAGTATTGAATATACTCCCAAACACCATTACTGAAGAGCCCTCATTAGAAAAAGTCTCCCTATGTACACATACCTACATATATGCATACATATAAATATATGCATATAAAAGTATGGGGAATAATAGGCATGGTGAATAGAAGTTTGATTCCCTTCCCTGAATATATCTCAGGAATACCTTACTTTGGAACATAAGTTTTAGGTCCTCCAAACAGCTAAAAAATTGAAACAGACACCTTTGACCTTTTAGTTTTCTAGTGCCAGACAGATTTGATGGTGGACTGATTCCACACACGTACACCCCTTAATCAGACAGTTAAAAGTGTAGAATAGTTAAAAGCAGATTCAAGAGATACTTTTAGCCTTGTAGTCTATTTACAGATGGTAACAGCAAACAGAACTAAGTCACCTATGCATGTATTCCATCAGCTGTCATCTGCCAAGATGACAGAACACATTAAATGTCATTGCCTGAAATTATCAAGAAAAAAAAAAAAAAAAATCACTTGACAGTGAAAAAAGTTAACCAAAAAAAGATAAACATCTTACTATGATGGACACTTCTGCTTCATATGCACTGACCAACACAATGTTGAGTACATTCCATAGAAAAAAATACCAAAGGAAAAGCTAATGCAACAAAAACTAATATTAATATACATAATTTCTTTTGAAGTATTGTAATACCTGGTTCTGGATATTATTTTTTTGAAGGTACTGACTCCAAGGATCTGGTATCTGTTCATCTGTTCCTCTGTTAGATACCCGTGAATTTATTTTCAGTAAATAACAACCCTGAGTTCCATATCTCTGCTTCATCTCTTCATAAATGGAGTCAGCTCTGAAAATAAATAAATAAATAAATAAATGCTGTTTACCCTGTCTCGATGTCATACCCATTCTACAATCATCCCTAGGGATAAAAAGAACTTGCATTTTTTAATAATTTCTTTACATAAGAATGAAGCCAAGACTCTCCTAAAAAGAAATTGCTTCAATGAACTAGTGTAGAAATCATCATCTCAAAAGGTTGAAACAGAGTGTTTTTTACTTCCATACTACGTATGGAAGTCTGACTTAGAGTCAGCAAGCTGGTTAAGCTTAGGCACACAACAGAATATATTAACAGTAACTTATAACGTATGAATTTCAGTCAATTTGCTTAAAGCAGAAAAATCACCTTTGCTCTTCTCCTGTGCTTACATCATGCAGTAATACATAGTATTTAAGTGTATTTGGTATAAACCATTTTGGATATAAATATTCACTACTATGTTGAATTCTGTGTTGTTCTTGAGACAGCTTCAGAAATTGTTCCACAGGCTCTGGCTCACTAGAAGAAACTACAAGCATACCTAAACTCACATTAAGGACATTGACCAGAAAAACCA
>VZSG01000037.1:2034324-2059313 GCA_013398315.1 Nothoprocta pentlandii
GCATACTCCCCATCACCAAGGCCAATGAGGCTTAACTTTTCCTCAAAAAAGTTACTGCAAAAGTATTTTAAGCATCTTTACAGCTTTTGGGGATGATTTTCTAGATATTTTAAACAATCTCTCAAAACTTCTCCACCTTTCAAGAGCTAGAAAAGCTAATGAAAAGCTCCAAGTACATTCTAGCATGAAACTCCCTGCTGTACAATGAAGAGAGTCAACATATACCTAAAAAGCCACAGCTGAAAACTTTCTGGGATAAGTTAACAGGTATTGGGTTATACCTCAGTTCGAGATATAAACATGTATGCATCACAGAGTTACTCAGAGTTAGATATGCTAAGGGATATTTTGCAGCACAGCACAAGTTACTCTAAAATTTTAAAGTCTCTGGCATTATATCTCCGCAGCTAGTTGTAACAACCCTTATGGAAAACCAGAACACTCAAAGGATACATGCAACATAGTGGTTTAAGAACTCATGATCCGATGCAGGCATCGACTGAAGAAAGCTCTCTCTGTAAGACTCAAACCAAGGAGTAGTAGCTGAAATACACAATAAGACAAGACCAAATTTATTTAGGGAGCCAAGCTTGTGTTTATGAATTCAAATAAAGTTATTACAAAAGATTACATCTATAAGTGAAACCTGCAAGCCCTGACAAGGCTTGCAGGACTAAGACAGGAGGGAAAGGAGAAAACAGTCTAAGCAAAAGCTTTCAGAATACAGGGTTTGGAAATATACAGATGGGAAATATTAAGATACTTTAATTCTGTAAAAGTGAGCAGTAATATCTTAAGTATCAACTCCTTCTATATTTTGAGCTATTGTAAGCCTATACTGAATATATGCACCATTAGAGTAACTACTACTTCAGCCCTCTAAACACACACACTTGGAAGAAAAGAATTTATTCTAATGGTTATCATATTTGCCTCACTCTGGAATATGCGGAAAGACCAAAGATTACTAAATCCCTATCAGGGACACACACACACACACACACACACACACACACACACACTTTCCACAAATTTTCTGACTTGCCAATAGTCAGTCACTTTCCTCATCTACCCCTTAACCCACAAACACACACTAACAGAAATGCTAAAAAGCTCAGGTCTGTGTTGTGGCACTAAATCCTTAGGGGGCTACTTGAGAGTATCAAAGCAAGACCTACAGAGAAACTAAGGAGATCTAAAAGTTTTACTTGGTTCTTTCCACTCCAACTATCACTCTAAAAATGAAATATTTCTTCTTTCAAGATTTGGTTTATGCCATCACAATTCTGCAATTCAGTCAATACCAAAAAGAAAAAAAATGGGCAAAAAATAGTTGATTTCTATTAATCTGATTCCACATTACACAATAAATTGGAATGCAGAATAAAACCACCTGCAAACTAGAAAAGAATGATTGGCAAGAAAAAATGCATTAATAAAAAACCCTGGGGATATTTTCCTTATAGTGCCCAAGAGAGGAAGAAATTCATTCCTTCATTTAACTTGAATAAGAATTTCCTAAACATTAGTCAATTTACAACTGAACTCAATCTGTCAAGGTATTTCCACGACTAAAAAGATCAGCAAGAAGCAAATTTATAGTTGCAATTATGAGCTAGCCAAGTGATCTTTGAACAGTCATCTATGGTAAAAAGGCACTCATATTTACTAAGTCCAACATGTAAATATTTCAATTACTTACATCAAGGAAAACACAGCTTGTTATTAAAAATAAACCATAAAAATTCCTCTAGTGTATCATTTACAAGTATAATGCAGCCTTGTAGTAACTGAGGTTCAAAACCAAGCAGTATTAAACTATTAAGGGTAGAAATTATTTCTTTCTAATTTCTATTTTCATTTTTTCATTCTGGTAATTTGGTTGAACCACAACAGAACAGTTTAAGAACTTGACAGATCCACAAACAGGGATGCACTAAGCCCATTTGTTTCAGGCCAGTAAGAACCCAGGAAGGGGCTACAAAAGCAATCACGTTTCCTCTACAGAGCCCAGCACAAAGCAACATTTATTCAAGAACATTTATAGGGCCATGACCATTTATATTAGATACTTACAAAAATAATCATGCACCTTATTCAAAGCAAACATTTTGTTAACTTTTAAAAACAATGTGTTATGCACCATGTGTTTTAACAGTGCAAAGCACCACAGATGTGTATGTTTTATTCTCTCCAGTACATATTTATAGTATGCTAAATGAGCAGAGCTCAAGTTTATGTGAACTTGTTGGTGTGTTCAGAAATCATTAAAAAGTATAGATTCTATTTGTGCAAATCAGCTTATGTATGAGAAATCTACTCCATTAGGTTTTATACTTTCTCATTTTACTGAGCAAAAAGAACTTTCAGTATTTGGCACACTTAGAAAGGACAACATTTCGCTGCACTTGAAGGGACACTATTAAAAGGATAACTGTGACCAATTAAAAATTGAGCTATTTTATAGACCACAACATAGAGCTTCGTTGTATGTTGAAAGGTCAACAAGCAATGCACTTTTGGCAACTATAGATCCAATATAGATTAGAAATATGTATTATGAAACTCTTAGTTTTGAAGAAAATAATAATCCAGAAAATACAATAGAGCAGAGGTATATACTCAAGTACAGTTACACTTCAGTTTCAGTCTGAAGAACACTACTATGCATACAGAAGGAGACATTGGAAAGAAGCTGAAGAGTATTTGCATTTGAAATACAGAACAGTGACAGAATACAGTTTTTATAGGATCAAAGATGGCACTTCACAATATCAGAATCAGTTTTCCCCCACTTCGCACTTAATTGGATTCTATGGGAAGACCAAATAACTTAGGTTTACAGGATTAGAACTTAGAACTACAAATAAAAGAAAATGAGACAACCATCACCAACATTTTTTATTTTTTTAGAAAAATGGAGGAACACACATCTATGCCAAGAGAAGTGCTAAACACTTGCAGATGGTAAGGAAAGGTGGATGGGGCACATGGAAAAGGGATAGAGGGCAATTTGGCAAATTCGCACCAGCTACAAAAAAAAAATACCTGAATAAAACGCAGATGTGTTCAGTTCCATCAGTGTCTCTTTCCAACTATTGTACCAAGGAACACTAGCTTTAATTGAGCGATCTGATAGAAAAAACATGGTATTATTATACTAAAAAGAAGCTCAGGTGAAAACACACTATTGCCTTTTACGCTTTGGCAGCACAAGGTAGAAATTTGTACGATAGAAGCCCGTCATGATTGAAGACATTTGAATCAAGATAACCTCAATTCCGAATGCTTCATGCTCAGCATTTCAGAGCGTACTTTACAATTCAGTATTTGTTTACAGTCAAGTCCAAATTCTGGCCTTTAACATGAGAAAACTATAAAGGTGTAAAGAATTAGAGAGTTATATTTAGATACATTTCTGTTTTTCTACCTGGAAGAGACTATAAAGTCGCTAATTTCTGAGATTTCTCTGCCTGCAGCAATATAGTTAAAGTAACTGATGAGGTTAGATGCAGAAAGCGGCTGCCCCAGCTTTCTCCCTAGCCCTGCATGGTCCTGCATTTCTGTATGTCAGCACTAGCATCATGCAGCCTTAAATGAACAGGACCAGGGAAGCCATTCAGCTGAAAACTGATACAACAGGGTAAGGAAGGAACAAACAAAATCTTCACTGGTAGTACTTCTACTTGCTCTTCACATTTACCAGGGCACAGAAGACAGAAGACTTGCACAGCTGAACACAAACACCCTCTCAGCAACCATACAAGTCTCATAAGTAGAGCAGTATTATGGTACTACAAATATGAGACTATCAATAGAAAACCAATTTATCACAGCAGTTTCAAAGCTTTAAGTAAGCAGGATCATGATCCCACTGCAGGAGATACTCATGTATGTCTTAGTCTATGTCTTCCTTCAAAATATATTGCACTTGATCATCATTTAAAGATCAAGAAAATACGCTTTGATATTGCTATCAAACTATTTTACCACAAGAATAAGAGCAGCAAATTAAAGATTTGAGCATTTCACATGTCCATTAAAATGGAAGTCTGTGGCCAGAAATGAATGCTTAACAAATTTTCAATAAAATGCTTTAACAAAGTTACAGGGTGGAGGGAAATGGGAAGAAGGGAGGGAAAATGAAGTTTCTCAGAATTCATTTTCTACTTTAAAATATTTCTCCTCTCTTATCTGAGAAGCTAGGGACTTTGTCATGTCTTCCTAAAATGTAATGGAATCCCAATTTCATGGGGAAGAATACTGTACTAATGTTACGGCTAGCAGTAGTAGTACTGCTAAAGCTTATGAAGAGGCACAAAGTTACATTATTTTGCCCCCAAACGTAATCTGAAATAGAGACTACATGGTACGTCTCCTTGACTACAGGAGAACAATGTCCAATCAGAATAGAAATAAGCACTTAACTGTTCTTATTGAAGGAGAGATGCAAAGATAGTCAAGGATGTTAACTAGCACAGGATGTTAACTGTCTTGAGCAGCAAATACAGAAGACAAAATGAGGGCTATCTGCTCACACCACTACATAAAGAATGGCTCAATAGAAGAGTAATTCTTCCCTCTTTGCTACATCACTTCCAAATTGAGACTATTTAAAACATTATGGAAGATTCTATTCACCAGATTTCTGACTCCTAAAAACTGGAACCCACTAACAATTCAAACAAACTTCACCCCTTCTTAATTTTTTTACATAGAAAAACATTAAGGAGAGAAGCATTTCCACAGAAAAGCAGGGATATGAAACCTGTGAAAAAGGGCTGTAGTTCCCCTAGTAGTTCTGAACATTTAGAACTTTAAGCCTTTTCCTTTATTATCATCGATATTTCATTAGCTTGAAAATGTGGCTTGTAAACCAGGAATTGAAGACCCTATAATTTTGCCCTTTTTTTTTTTATATTCTGAATCTAAAAAACAAACAGTGCTATTACATCTCCAATTAATCCTCATGAATTTACAATATATATATATACACACACACACACAGACATTTAAATAAACCTTTTAGTCTTTTGTTATAGCCAAATAACAAACATATAGGGACAGATTCCTTAAAGCATACCAAACTAAGTACACGGAATTTAAACTCATGTTTGAATAGCACAATTCATACGTGTTTTAAATTAAGTAGGTACTCAAAGGCTTTAGTGGATTAATGCCTTAACTGAGAGCTGAGAAGATTAAACTCCTCCCCCCAAAAATCATGTCTCAACTTTTTTTAGATCTGTAAGAAATAAAACATTGCAAATACTTTTTCATCTTTAGTCTAACCCTTGTAACAGGGAAATATGAAGCATCAAGTTTCATGGCAGAACCACTCTTTTGTGATGACCTTACAAAAGTTATGCATTAAATGATGTCTAAGAACACTAAAAAAGGAAATTAGAATGACTAAATAAAACTGTACATTAATACCAATATTGTAAACAAATTCTGATATATGAATTAGATCTTGATCAGATATAATAAGTTGCTATTTCAGTTTTGTAATAAAAAGCTCTAATTTAAAAATCACAGAAAAACACAGTATTCACATACCACTAATGTTGAGATCATAGTCTCCAGCTGTGATCACGTTAGCTACTAGTCCTTCAGCAGGCTGACAGCAAGCTACAACATCACTCAAAAGCTTTCGAATGGCACCTGGCTGAGGTGGGTTAGTAATAATGTTGTTGACAGCAATCTTCAGGTTCTTAATTATGTGAAGCTGATTATTAGGATCTCGCATGTGAACTAGAAAAAGAAAAAAAGGATTTGTTAGAGCAGCACAATAGAAAATTAAAACAGTTATTATAAAGGAGCTTTTCTTTCATGGACTTTTGGGCCGTTTGTTTGGTTTTGAGATATACTTGCTTAGTTACTAGACCTAACCCATCATTGATTTTAGAATATAACCCATAGTACTTGACCATCAAAAAAAATGGAGTGTGCAAAAGGAAGAAGGAGAAGCTTGCTTCATTTCTGCCATAATAAATTCCACGTTAGGCTTATCTAGACAGAATGATGAAAGTGCAAGTAGGATTTTATTTATAAGAATATCCATTCAAAATGTACTCATAAACCCTCTAAAAGTACTCATAAACCCTCTACCCTGTTTTATTTTTCCACACACTCTTCCTTGCAGAAGACTCAAGCTTTCAGCGCAAGTTGTGCAATAGTTACATTGACGTCACTGTTAACATATCATATTCCAAAGAGTGTGACAGAAAATTCCAGGACATAATAGCAGTCAGTAAACAGAGATGACATAGGATTACATCACTGAAATGAGCATTTACTCATTTTTAATACTATAAATATTACCACCTTAGGTTTAAGAACTGTTTTAAGAATTCCCCAAAAGATATCACACAAGTTGTAACACTAGATATACTTTTCAGATTATTTTTTCCCCTCATTTCAAACCATAAACACTATCAAATAAGCCAGGTGATAAGCACAGGCAAGAGGTACTGGGTTTGCCTACCTAAGCTATTTTGTAGGATCACATGCCCAATAGCCAACTCTAGACCACTTCTCATTCACAAACTTCTGTACACTCAAGTGAGGCATAAGAAACACAGCACAAAGGAAGATTCTTGTTCTTCTCCTAGTCTTGCAGCTAAACACAGAATCTACATCTACACCATGATTCTGAAATCAAGTCTTCAGTCTCCAAGCTGAAAGAGTTTCAAAACTTTTCTTAAACTTTTCAGAAGAACCACACAGATGAAACTATACGTAGTGCCCAGTTTTAGATGTTAAGGCAGTTGGCACTTGCATCTTACTGTTCCTGAGCCTGAGGAGGGTAGAACACTCCCAACCTTTCAGACAGCACTGAAATTCACAGAAGAATTCAGTGCAGCAATTCAGAGAGATGGTTTTGCCAAAAATAAACCCAATATAACTTATAGTCACATCAGTTCCTTGAACTGGAGCCACATCATAAGCTCTCAACACAGAGCAGAACCATTGCGCAGGCCCAATTTAAGGGATTCATTTTGGTACATCTAGCAGAAAAGTCATCCCAAAGAACAACAACAAAAGAGTATTATTTTCATCTAATCATCTTAACCAGATTGATCAATCCTAGGACCAAACAATCACCAGATTACCAAGTGCTAAAGTAGCAAGTGGCAGGAACAAACAGCTAAGGGTAGTTAAAAGCTTTTTAGAAGAAGAAAGTGAAATTTATCGGTGTAGCTATTAAAAAAAAAAAAAAAAAAAAAAAAAAAAAAAAAAAAAAAAAAAAACAATTTAAAAAAAAAAAAAAAAAAAAAAAAAAAAAAAAAAAAAAAAAAGACTCATCCTGCTGACTTTTGTAAAACAGAATAGCCATGAATAATGCAGAGCTTCCACACAGCCATAAAGGACACAGATGATATCCAGTTCATGGCATTTGTTGCAAGAATTAAGGACTGATATAAAGGACATACTCTGTATCCTATAATGGTCTTGCCCTACTGCTGCTACATATTTCCTTAAAGCATCCACAAGATTATTGCGGAAAATATTCTGCCAAGAATGGAAGGAGTAATGTAAAATAGAACATTATCTTTCACATCAAGAGCTAAAGCGATCCCACATCAGTCTGGGACTCATGCCAAACTACTCGTACACACGGAAACCCTAACAGCAAACTAAGTTCAAATAAATAGTTTTCCACCAGCTATTTAAGTTCAACATTTAAAGTATAAATTATACGATTGTCTTTTTTTTTAATAATATAAAATCATTTGGTTCAAGAGCAGTCAAGATGACTCAAAAATGACATTAAAATGACTTTTAAGTAACTTTTCCTTTAACAACCGAAAGCAACTCCTTAAAGTCAAAAATGTTAGAAGTTACAGCAACAAACACCTTAAACTTTTGCTCAAAACATTCTACCACCACAACTTGCCATCTTGCACAAGTATTTTTGGTTCACTAAGAATGATAAGAAATTAACAGGCAAAAGTTCATCTTGAGATTAACTATGGGGTGCAGAGGACCAAACACCTGTATTATACTCTGTTATGGGACTCTACTTGAGACTAAACATAATCAGTCTCCAGACTGCCAGATTGTTCAAAGCAATCTGGGCCTTTACATCTCTGTTGGAGAGTAGAGGATAGTTGGTGCACAGTGCAAAGCTTTGAGTTTTAGCTTCGGTACATCAGCTGTTTTGCACATCAGTTTGATTTGCTTCAGAACTACACTGTTCCTCCAGACCAGGATACTTGGGAAAATGCTCTATTTAGTTAGCTGATAAGCTAAATGCTAGATTTTATGGAAAAACTGTACTGTAATCAGAATCAAAGCTTAGTAGCAAAGAGGTGACAGAACTCCTCAAATCACATGCCATGCTTCAAGTCCTCTGTAATTTGAAGTTTTGCATGGGTACGTGAGACAGCTAGCTTTTAAGTACATTATATACAAATTAATCCAATTTTCCAACCTCAACCATTCTGTGATTCGCATTAAGAATTCAGTGAGGTATTCCAGAGGCAGGAGTATCAATTCACAAAACCACACCACAAATGGGCAGACTATACAGATGAATGTATATTTACATACATCCTGTTGTCCAAAAAGAAAAAAAAAAACAGATCATTATTCATTCCTTTCTTCCTTTTAATCAGACAGTTTATACATCACAAAAAAAAAAAAAAAAGAAAATTAGCAACAAGTCTGATTAAACCCATGTAACCAATTTAAGAATCTATTCTACGATTTAAGGGCCTTTGGCAGGAGATACAATTAACAGTTTCACTCACTATTATTGTAGATATAATGATGCCTGCACTTGCTGATATGGTAAATTTTTGTTATTTGTTTTGATTTTGTTATTTGCTTTGATATTGTAAATATGTAGGATACTGCAAATATGCTTGAACAGACAGTGATAAGCTAAGTCTCCCTGTCATAAAACTTCACAAATTCTGGAGCTATCTAAAGTTGTTTGCCATTATACAAACTTAAAAAGAAGCACTGATCTATCCTTCTGCCTAAATCAAATGCCTTCTACTGCCTCACCCACCCTCAAGCACACTGGCTTTTGTGACAAGAAGTTATTTACAACGTGCAGTAATTTATTCTTCATGCAACTAGAAGTGGTCACACTCTAAGTGAAGAACTGCAGTCAAGCTGAACATACAGAAGAAAAGTTACAGAAACAGACATTACAGGGAACTTACTGCAACAAATGGTAATGCCATTCTACACAATAATATAAAAATTCACAGATTGTAAGTCTCCCAAGAAGTCAGATCAAAATCTCATGTTGTACAGAAGCAGAGAGCCTGATCTTTAGCAGTAACTCCTCTATAAAGTTGTAAATGGGGATGAAGAGTAATTTTGTTTATAAGCAAGTTATATTAAGGCACATAGGAAACATTGAGGATGCTTCAGGTTCCTTAACTGTTACAATGAAGAAAAATAGTTGCAATTAAGCAGAGTAAATACTCCTCAGAATGCAGTATTCATTCTAAATTGACTACCTGGTTATGCTGAGTAAATAAATTTTTAAAGCTCTTTTTTTTTTTTTTTTGGTAAAGAATCCAAATATATGTTTTGGTAATCTGAGAATCTCAAGGACTTGTGGTACTGGATTTTGATCTTCATTTGTGCTGCAGTCTCATGTAGCTTGTGAATGCTGCTAAAGAACAGAGGGAAAAAACACTTATAAACAAGTTATGGTTAAATATTATTTATAGGTTGCTAAGACTTGTAGCAGAATTAAGACAGATTTCAACACATACCAGCTTTTAAGTTGACCTCATTCACTTAAACAGCAATACAAAAATTCATCTGAAGTGACAGTGCAAGCTTAATTTCTTGCAATGTTTCCTCAATATAAGATCATAAGAGACAAATCTCTGAGCTGAGCACTTGCCAGAAGCCAAATCTGACAAATACTATTGCACTGCTGTTCTGTAGGATTGTTCTGCACTTCTGTTACAAAAACAACAAAAAAGGCCTAAATACTACTCATTAAAGCAGCATGCAAAATAGTAATTGTTTATTACAGTGAAAGAACCTTACAGCTTCTCTAAAGCTGTTATCTTCCAGTTTTGCTAGTATTTTACATAGCCATTTTATCTCTATGCCACCTAAGCAGCTTGTTCCTCTCTTTTTGTTTGCACAAGTCTTACACAAAGAAAGAACAAAAACACATTTAATAGAGCTACATGAGAGAGAAGGCAGGTCTTGTAGCTGAAATTACAGTTAACACTGTAAAAGATTATTTGCCCTTCCAGTGACTGGTTTCTTTAGCAGCCTTAATGGAAATATAAATATGAAGGAAAAAAAAGAAAAAAGAAAATCCCAAGAAAGTACTATACTATAAGGTGTATGTATACAAGTATAAGCAATTGGGAGGCAAAGAGCCACATGACACCTTTCCCTTCAGCCTTCTGTGATGTCCCCAAGCGCAGCCCGGAGCCCATGGCTCCGCGGGGAGGGGAGAAGATCGAACGCAATCAGAGTGACTTAGGTGACTTACCAGTCACCTCAGACAGCGCCGGCGGCCTCCGCAGAGCCCGCAGGGCCCCGGCCCGACTCTAGACCGCGGCAGGGAGTTGCAGCCCGCCGTCCCCTCTCCGGGGGCCGCGGTCCCGGCAGGCCCAGAGCCCCCCTCGCCGCCCGGGCCGGGCCGGAGGGCGGTAGCGGCGCCGCCCTCCCCGCGCCCACGTAAACAAGCGGCCCGGCGGCCGGCACCGACCTTCCGAGGTGAGGCGGCAGAAGGGCTTCACGAGCTCGGCGAAGCTGAGGTTGTTCTTGCGGGTGAGCTGCTCCGCCTCCTCGCTGCACAGCGCGGCCACCAAGGGCACGAACGAGTCCTGGATGAACTCCTGCACCGACTGCACGCACTGGGCCATCTCTGCCGCCGCCCGGGGGCCCCGGCCGGGCCCGCCACCTTCCTCTCCTGCCTGCCCCGCCGCCTGACTGCCCGCCCGCCGCCACGGCCTCCGCTCGGCTCCCGCGTCGGCCGCCGCTCCCCCCTGGCGCCGCCTTCGCCTCGGCCGCTCAACGCCCGCCCGCCGCCATGTCGCGCTACGCCAAGCCCCCAGGTAGCACCCGCTCCCAGCAGCCCCCGCGCCCGCTCATGTGATTGGGCGCCGGGGCGGGGTCGCGGCGGCCGTTGGGGCGGGGCGAGGCGGCCGTTGGGGCGGGGCGAGGCGGCCGTTGGGGCGGGGCGAGGCGCGCACGCGCCCACCCCCGGGTCGTTAGGGCCCTCTGAGGGAGGGGGGAGCTGCTGCCAACCGCCATCCTCGTGCCCACCATGTGTTGGGCACCGCACTGGGGAGCCCACGGGGAAGGCACCGCCTGGCCCCGCTCCTCTTGCGCCCCGCTGCTGCCAGCGGGGCCGAGCAGGCCTGCGGGGCTGGGTCATTGCACGACAGCAGCTATGCGAGTTGTCAAGGGAAATAAATGATTATTATTGACTTATGACTGATTATTGTAGGTGTGAGAAGAGGGGAAGGTGCCCTGTCATGCAGCCTTTGCAGAGGCATGCTCAGCACTGGCAGTGCTGTTTTTCTTAGTGCAGAACTGCTACTAGAACATTCTGGGATTAAAATAAAAAAGCCATAGTGGTTAAAAATGAAGAATGGTTTGTGTTTCTGTAGCACAAAATGTGGCTTCCTTTTTTAGACTTGCCTATTAAGGCGTGGCATTACACAAGGCCCAGGTTTTGCATTTGTGGCCCCGGGGGGTGGATGACACAGATAGAAGGCAAGCATGATGATCAGTGGCCATGAAAACCGAGTAAATTTTGATTATGTTCCCACTGAGTACCATAGTAGGATGAGGTTTTTAGCATGCTCTCAAGGACAGTCCTCAGGATGGAGCTTGTAAACAAGACTAGAAAGTGGCAAGAAGCCAAGCTGCTCCGCTGCTGCTCTGCCAGCACTACTGTTTATGCACAGCTATTTTCCCTGGTAAATTATCATGTATAAGATAATTTAGAAAGCAAAAGGAAGATGAGGTCTTTTTATGGTAGAAACTGCAGAATCAGAATGTCATCATTTTAAAAGAAAAAAAATGCCCTCCCTAACAAATTTTATGTGGAAGAGGTTGAGTTTCTATTTACTTGTTGCTCTCCTATCAGGCAGTATATCACTTTGGGGATCGTTAGTAGCCAAGACAGAATGTCATATCAAAAATTATTTTGTTGCTTTCACATAGATATTTTCATGCAAATATTTTCTTATCATAGTAACTGTTCACTCTGAAACTGCATTTGTGGGCTCAAGTATATTTTTCAGTGTGTGAAAGCACCTTGTACACACTTTCTCTTTACCCAGGATTAGAAATTGTGTTAGATTTTACTTCTGCAATAATGAAAGTTCTCTTCCAGTATGACTTCATTCAAAGGACCATTTCTTTCCTGCTCATTTTGTGTAACTCCACAATCTGCTGATTTGTGTTATAGTAAGTCAAGTTAGTGTTTTCCCATGAGCCAGAATTCTTGATTCAGGCTCTGACTTGTCTGCCCTACTAATGAGAGATAAGCAACCCCATCTTTAATAAACACTGCAACTCAGGGTGTTGTATCCCAGATTTGTTGCTAAAAATAGTGTAGTAAAAGACGATTCAAATAACATTGCTTACAAGCCAGAAGATACATTAGAAGGGATATATTATATCATTGGTAATTATTTGCATCATTCCCAAGCCAGGCAACTTGTGCACAGTATTTTGCTTTTAAAGCTTCACAGTCTTCTTGTAGGTAGAATGAACAAGAATTTAGAATTTATGATTCATGATTTAGCCGAATGATTTAACTGAGAATACTTTATTTCTTGTTTTTTAAGGAAGAGATGGATCAAAAGAAACAGGAGAATAGAGGAAAAGAAACCAGATGCTGTGTAGTATAAGGTGGGACAGACGAGTTTGGAAATGAATAGAGAAATAGAAACCAAATAGTAAGAGGGAGTGTCTTCAACAGATCAGAATAAAAAAGGTCATCAAGACAGAAAAATATGTCCAGAGTTTAAAAAGTATGCTCCCAATTGCAAACTGAATGTAAAGTTAACTTAACTGCAAACTTAAATGCCAATTTTGTGAGTTTGTTTAGTGCTTTTTTTTTTTTTTTTGCGGTTACAGAGAGATATTTTCGACAGTAAAACATACAAGCATAACTTCAATTTTTTAAGAAAACAGGAATAACTTGAATGCTAATAACTTGAGGGTTTTAAGATTTAGCTAAAATTATACAAAGGGCTGCATACTTATCTTTTTTTTTTTTCATTAAACCAAACTGAAGAGGCAATATACACAAATAGTTGCAAGTTAAACTTCGCTGCATGTTTACGCTAGCTTAGTGTCTTGCAGTAAGTCCTCCAGCAGGCAGAATACTCTGCTTTCAGTCCTGTGTGTGGCCCTCTCAGGTCTCCTGGATAATGTGATCATCCGCGTTCGCTGTTCTGCCCCAGAATCACTGCTCTGGGCAACCAGCTGCTGCCACAGCCTCTGCACTCTGCCTCGCATGATTTGCCCTCCGAGTTTCACTGCCTCCCACAGATCAGGAAGAGCTCTTGAAGTGCCCTGCAGCAGTGTGCAAGACATCCACTTTGGTTAAAAATAATAAATAAATAAATAAATACAAGATAGAAGCAGAAACCATTCATCTTGTCCCAAATCAATGACTTGGCACTAGCAAGCAGCAAGGACAGATAGCTGCAGTGTCCGAGCAGCCTCCGAGCGTTGCCCAAATGGAACTCATATTTTTTTAAAAGACAGGGAATAACCAGCCCTGAAAGAAGATGGACACAACAGGGCAGTAAGAGCTCTGCCACAGGCCTCAGGTATATGAACCAATCCCGCAATGGTCACAGTGCACAAAAATATGTATGTATGGGTCCCAGTGGATGCATATGGGTAGCATGCAGCTCAGAAATGTAGATAGAGGCAGGCAAGTATTTACCACGTGAGAATTAGTCGAGTTATGGTTATGCAATACATACACTGAAGTGTAAAGAAATAAATGAAAGTATTAATTAAAACCACTTGAATTCCTTAAATTCCACTCTGATTTCACTGAGTATAACCGTCAGTTGTTGGGGTTAAATTTAAGCAAAGTAAAGAAAAGAAAACCATCTCCCAAGACAATAAATAAATAAGTTAAAATGTGGTAGCAGATGGGAGTGTGAAAATATATTTACATGGAGATTACTGATTTCAAACCTTTCACTAATGTAATCACGAACATACTGCAGCTGTTCACCTGGGGTAAAGTCACATCAAAATTCTCTGTAATTTAGAGGAAATGAATCCATTTTCCTTACTATGTTTATGAAAATATAGAGTATTTCTGACTAACATAAAATTTTCTTTTGTATGCTGTGCTATATAGCAAAATACTATATATTTGACTGGAAGCTACCTTTTTGTTTAGTTTACAAAAGCTTTACTTAAATCATCATACTATCTCATGCATGAAAAACAATGCACCCAACTCTCCTTCACATACATAACTTCATTGCGCCTCATTACAAGACAATTTTGCCAGCACATCTATCACCATCTCGCAGCTCCAGTGGCAGCATGAGGTCAAGCAGATGGGATTTTTTGTTTGTTTTCCTTTCCTGGCGTGGCAAAACTCCTGCTGCTGTCATTGCTGAGCCCGTGGGTGCAGTGACTGCAGGAGATGGTGCTATTCACACCCGGCACCATGGCCAAGCACAGGGGCAGCAGCTGGGGTTTTGAGCACACACCCAGCACCCCTGCAACGGGAGGCTGTGGATTAGGATGGTCAAGGAGCTTCTCCTACATCACTGAGTTTATAGATGGAACAAAATAGGACATAGACATAGGACACAGACACTACAAATGATGTAGACATCGAGGCGAAATGGAAGGAAAGGAAGCAGTGAGGATTTGTTTCTTTCCATGCTCATGACTTTAGCCTGTCAGGAGCTGTTATGGTCATTAAGTCCCCAGCCCAGCATTTGGAAGGTGACAGGTCCATAGATGCACCTTGGTAGGGCTGAATTTGAAGAAAAATATTCTTACTTTCTCTTGAGGAAAGTCCTGTATTTGTGCCAGCCTTACACAGACACAAAATAAATTTGACACACTGCTTCTACTACCAACAGACAAGCAGAACGGCAGCATTTAGCAGCAATCATTTGTTTCAGTTGCAGACAATAACTTTTAAGTATAATTTGGTTTGATACTGATTTAACACTAGGTTATTGTATTTCTAGCATACTTACTTGCATTCATAGAGAAGGTGAAAATACCTGCACACCCATGCAGTCAAAGTTGTTGAAACATATGAGATACTTGATTTACCTTTTTTTGTTATTCAGTTAAATTTCAATAATTTAAGTTTAATGTCATTGTGCTTAATGTAAAGGAACTTTCAAAGATATTTCAAGAGGAAATGTTCTCATCTTTTCAGTTAAAAAGGAATGATGTCACATTATTGTTTTCAGATGGATTTTCTGGAGATAGTATTGTCTGAAAAGCAGATTTGCTGCCCAATGTGTACACGCTCCTATGTGTCACTTTCACACACACTCCTGTCCTGACTTTCCAAACTGCATTTACACACTCAGTAACTTCCCAAGTACATCCCTCTTACACTGATTGCTTAGTAATTTGCATACAATTATAGTATTGCTTACTCGTCGTGCCCACCATTACTCATGCTTAGCAGAAAAATCTTCTCCTGGGCAAGGGTCTTATGACCTATGGTTATGATTTTTAGCATTGTAATAAAGACAGTTCACCTAAGAATACATGGACCCTGGGTTTTCTTGCCACGTTGGCAATGTGTAAAAAAAAAGTCTTGATTTAAATGAGTGCAATGTGTAAAAAAAAATCCTGATTTTAACAAGCGGCTCCATGTTGTCCTTGGTTAAGGAATGCTAACTGCCAGGTCTACTGATAATTTTCCAAGATACAGGGGACATCTATTTTACTCAGTTTTAAACAAGGTGAATCACCCTATAACATAATTCATCCTAATCCTGCAACATAATCCATTCTACGACAGTAGCATTGCAGGTTCTGCTTTTCTAGTTTTCCAGTAATTACTATTGGACATATAAGAAAATGGCCCCCAAAGTAGATTGTCCTTTACCAATCAATATTTTACCATTTCACAAAGTATTTTCCTGTTTTTTTTAGTTAAATAAGTGCTACATTGTGTAAAGTCATATAATAATAATAATAGTGAAATGCCTAGGGATGATAGCATCAAAGTTTTCTATTTTTCACCAGAGATTACTCCAGGGAAAAAAACAGTTTGAGATTTTTGAGATTTCCTGTGTTTTGTATGACTAGAATCTTCCCTTAATCATTCCACAAACAACTTTCTTTTCATCACAGTGCAAAAGAGAAAGAGAGGCTAATTAAAAAAAAAAACCTTTTCCTCACCACTTAAAGAAATTCAGTCCTTTGTTAGATTGAGGATTTTCACTGCAAAACGTATTTTAAAATGTTATAAGCAACTAAGTAACCATGCCATCTCAAATTTGCTAAACATTCACAATAGATGCAATTCTTCTATCACTCCACAGGCAGACAGAGGAGTGAGAAATACAGATTTAAATATCTATCTTTCTGTATTCAAATGGTAGGAAAGTAATATTTTCTTGGAACGTTTCATCATTCAGGTTCTAATTAACAGAATTTGAAGTGGCTGGAGAGTTTGTGGAAAGCCCAAAATAGTCCAAATAGCTTGTAAAATTTAAGAGTTTTACCAGTTTAATAATTCTTTCATTTCTAATACTTTCAGAATAAAATCAACCATCAAGATAATTACTGGGAGTATCCCAGGAAGCGCTATGTGGATGTCCACTTAAGGAGCAGGTTCACAAATGATTCATTCAACCATGTGGCCAGCCTTGATTGCTGACACAAGGGGCAATTCCTCCCTCCCCAACTGCTCTCCACCACATCTTCGTGC
Source organism: Nothoprocta pentlandii (assembly GCA_013398315.1). Taxonomy (NCBI): domain Eukaryota; kingdom Metazoa; phylum Chordata; class Aves; order Tinamiformes; family Tinamidae; genus Nothoprocta; species Nothoprocta pentlandii. Next base: position 2,051,225 of record VZSG01000037.1, read on the forward strand.
TTCTTTGTGCCACTGCCTACCCTGCTTGATTTAGCACTGTTTCTCAAGTGGTTACCCAGTCACCTGGACCAATGAAGTAGCGCAGCTGAAAATTAACCCTGTTTTTTTAAATGCTAGTTTTCAGTAAGACCACCTCGAAGGTCCAGCTTACCAGCTGCCCAAACCTGCACAACTTAAGGAAAGGGGCAGTGTCTCAGGGTAGGAGATGAGACCAGCCCTTCCACAGGAAGCCACATAAGCAACATACGGCACCCACAAAACCATCCCTGCCGTGCCGAGATGCGTGTATCAGATTTTTATTTCTGAGTATCAAAATCCTGTGTATTATGAATCAACAGATCCCTAATTCTGCCAATGGCACAATGCAGATATTTCTTTCAAAACAGTGTGAAGTGCACAACACTCAGATAAGCGATAGCTATGCCAAAGCTTTAATTCCTTCTCCCAGCTAAGAAATCATTGTTTCAAATGAGTTGCACAGAAATTCCCTCACTTTTCCTGCTATTAGAGCAATGCATCTAATTCACTAAATACATCCTAATTGCCACGCCAGTAGAATTCATCCCCCTTCACTGATGGCAGTGCTACCCGGGAAGGTTCAGGCTGTTTGCGCACCCTGCTGTTCATCTCTTTTCAGTCACTACTTACTGTTCTGGAAGAATATTATGATATTATTATCATTATTGTTCTTATGATTATTCTAAGTTGTATGAGCTATATTAGAAAGCATTTTCCTTGAATGGTTCAAGTTTATAGCAGAATCCAAATCATATTGTATGATGTCTTGTCTTCATGACTTAACATTTCATCAGAGCTTGGACATCTGCAGATATAGTCACTTGATGATTTTATATTTGTTTCCAGATTATTCTTTAACAATATTTCTCAAGATCAGGTATGTATGGTTTTACTTAATGATACTGTTTTGCAAGGTCTGTCATTTAGCATTTGCTCTTTCTCATGGGCCTATTAATATTATCTGTTTTATTTATTTTATTATCTGTTTTATTTATTTTAGTTAAAGACAATGAGGTACTGAGTAGTCTTTGCAGAAGTCTAGTTTTGAACAGTTACCAATATGAATTACATTTGTAAGTTCATTAGAGAACTAACTGAGTTCAGCTTGCTAAGGTCTATTTCTAAATCCATATTAATGAGCATTAATATATTTTTATTCACTGAACTTATTTTTTATATTTTCTTATTGATTATATTATACCAACCATCATATAACTATGTTTAGTTATAGCCGTCATCTATATATGTTCTATATACAGAGCAGCCTTGTTGCTTGAGTCCACTTTTGGACTTCCACAGTGTGCTTAGAATATTAACAATAATTATCACCAAGACAGAAAATCTTCCAGCCAACATTTTCAACATTCCCAGCTGATGGCTCTCTCTGCCTTCTCTTTTGAAATATTAATTCCTAATAAAATTGCTTTAATATTCACCTTGTCATTATGGGCTGGATAATTATCTGTTACGCTGATCAGATATGAATGCATCATTTTGCTCTTAACTAAATACCATAACTGACTTGAACACTTCTTCTTTGTATGATTAGCCTTTTCTATCAATCAAGTAGTGAGCCTTTGCTACTCTCTGTTGTTGAGCACTTAAAATACCATGGAACACTTGTCATCTAATGGTCTTTTGATACACACTTTCTTCATGAGTGTACTTTAAGTTTCTCTTCTCATATATTCTCAGTTTTTCTGCACTCTAGCAGATGCAGACCATATATTACTATATGTATACCTAAAAATAAATACATAAGCATACCTGAACTCATAAACCTGTTCACATGTACAAGATACTGATTGAGCCCTGTTCCCTATCTGTGTTTAATTGATATAATTGGTTGTGACCAGAGTAACTTTACCGATCACAGGCAGGTAAAAGTAAATGCAACATACTTGAGAGCAGAAAAGGATTATTAATCATTACAAAAAACTCTAATGCAGTTTTACCACTGTCCACAGGAGACTTCCATTCTACATAAACCAACTATGACAATGCCCTTTTTATTTCTACATGACAGTCGCTTACCTGTTTTGGGTGGGATTTTGTTTGTTTATTTGTTTTATTTTTTGCTTTTTCCTGCTTTTTTTGGTTGCTTTTAGTTGCTTTTTTAGTGCTTTAGTTGCTTTTATGAGTAATGTTTTCCATACATTAATCATATTTACATTAAGTCAGGTTGTAATGGAACACAAGTGTGATTTACCAGAAAAAATAGTTTTAGTCACTGATTGATTTTCTTGCATAGCCTTTATACTTAATTACCTTACAGTGGCTAATGACATTTTATGACAATATATTATTAGTGTAATGATTGAAATTGAACTCGAGTGGGTATAACCGAGATCTAAAGCTTACCCAAGTGGTACCGAATGTGACACAGGTATATTCAGACAGCTGCCTGGCACTAAATTTTTTCTTGACTTATAATGGATTCTAAAGAAAAATAGTAACTGACAAAGGGAAATATATTGACTTGATTTTGACTTGCAAGACCTCAAATATCCTAGGTCAAATTTTGCTACAGTTCCCATAGAAATGCATGCTTTTTTGATGTTTTTGCCAAAAATGAAATACAATTCTTCTTACATTTACTTTTATTATTCAGCAGTAGGTGAACAGAAGAGCAAATAATAAGTGCACAGAAAATATTGCTATCCTTCTGTTTTCATTACATTTTAATTTGACAAGTTACTAATATGACCAAAAAAAAAAAAACCCTGTTTACATTTAATTATTCACCAGAGAGGATCATCACTATTTAGTATGAGCCCAGAAAAATGGTCATATCTTCCTCCAGAAACAGATCTGTGATGGAAATTTCCAAGAAAATCACATTGACAGGAGATGACTATTTTTTCTGCAAACGAGATGGAAACTGAAAAATACCAAGCCTGCAGATGCTTTGGAGTTGCCAAATCTACTGCATTTCCCTTTCTATTTCTTACTTGGAAGTGAGTCATACTTGAATTTGAAACTGTAAAAACATTAAGTTAAAGAAAATACTTTGAAAATACCTTGGATACACACACATATACTGAGATATAAAGCTACACACCAGTCTTTGTGATACTGTGCTCCTGGTCTGTGTAATATCCACATATAGATGTTTAAAAATGCAACTATTTAATGGGTCTTAAGATGTTAATTCCTCATTGAATTATACAAAACTTTCAGTATCTTCAAGAACTATTAACCCTGTTATTATTATTTAACTATTAACTTTAATTGGCCTTGAGAGATATATATACAGCCTTTACCTAGTGATTTCAGTGAATGGTTTGGAGGCAACACGGAAAGAGGAATATAGGGCCTAGCAGGGACAACACCCTGAGGTGCTTAGCCTTTATTTTGTCCACCTGAATTTTTCAGGTGTTTATGTACCACTTTAAGTTTGTCCTTAGCAAATATAGCTGATTGGGTGGAAATAGTCTTCATCTGTTCTTATATCCCTTATATCTTCTTTTTTTTTTTTTTTCCTGCTACTGACAATTTTATGGTGGAAGCAAACCAACTGGCCAAGGGTAATCTGCATTTATACTTTGTGCCATTAAAAGGGGAGGGCTCTCAGAAAGTGTCTGTGAGCTGTGCGCAGGGTGCTCTGCCTGTCTGGGGAAGAAGGAAACCTTTTCAACTCTGTCTAAAGTACAGAATAATCCAAGTTAAATCCTGCCTGTGGGCAAATCATGTATAACAATTTGGAGTTTATCCTTGGACAGAGAGTATGTTGGGCCTTGGCTGTACTCTCTTTGCACTTTACTTGCAAGAAGCAACTGCAAAATACTCCTCCTGTCTGATTTGCAGTTTGATTGCATTCTGCATGACTCCAACTCCCAGCTCCTTTCCTGGCCTTTGCCGCAGCCCCCAGCTCCATTCCTGTGCCGGGGCTGCCCTGGGGGCCTGTGAGCTCTGGGGCAGAGGCTGGCGTTTGAGCTTAACTGGTAGAGAAGGCGATTGGCACTAAACTGCCCAACTGGGCGCAGCTCAAGACAAGCATGTGATGCCCCTTGCTGTCCTGGACAGGGGACACGAGTGACACCGGACCCGCGCTAGCATGGCCTGCGCTGCCCGGCTGGAGGGACTGCCCAACTGCCCAGTGATTTATGTGTAAAAGCTGCATTTAAATCTCCATGCAGAGCCGGCAAAACAGAACGTGTCCCTGCTCCCTCTCCGTTTCGGTGTTAAGTCATCAGTTTATTTAAGCTACATTTTGCATTTATGTGCGGCTGGATTTGTGGACACAAGCCTGCTCCTGCCAGCTCTGCTGCAGAGCCTCGGCGTTTGGCAGAAGGACACAAAATGCAGATTTACCGTAGAGGTTTAAGGGTTTTTGCCACCTCCCTGCTAACGGGCTCCGCTGTGCTCACACTGGTGCGGTGCTCACTGCGGGTCACGCTCACGGCAGCCGGAGCAGCTGCCACACAGTGCATGACCTCCCTTCTGTCCCTTCCTGTCCTTCCCGCAGCTTGGGGCCCTCCACATCCCTACCGCTTGACTTGATGGGGAGCGGTAATGTAATGCAAAGGAAGGCTCTCCCAACCCATTCGCACTGGGCCTCTGCCCTTGTGCTTGGATAGCAAAGGGCAGTCATGTCTTAAGTCTCTACAGGAAGATTCACCAGGGCTCATCCGTCATATCCCTAACTGACAAAAAGCTTTCAAAGCAGCTGCAGTAACTGCTGATCCAATCTGCTCTTATTGCTAAAACCAGAGTACTGAAGTGGCTAAAACATTCCCAGAGGTAAGTATTCCCATATCTAGACCAAGCCACGTGATAACTAGATCAGAGAACCATTTATACCTTATCTACTCAGAAAAAGAACAAAACACACATTGCTGAATTTATCTGCAATTACTTCCAAACATAATTATTTTTGGTACACTGATGAAGCTTTGTATGTTTGCAAACCCATACTTGAATCACAGGGCAATTAGAAAGAAGTCATACTTACCAATTTCTTGGAATTGCTTTTTCACTTGGCAGAGGCCTTGCAGATCCCAGCTTTAGTAGCAAAGCTGTAACATTTGATGATATTCCAGCTAGTAGATTTGACCTTTTCTTTTCCCTCTTTGGACAACAGCCACATAGTTATTGTATCAGGCTTTTTGCTTGCATGTTCCCTTGGATTCCTAAATATAAGCCACCTGACCAACTAGTCACCTCTAGTTGGAGACCATGTAGTCTCCTAATTTAAAAGATACATTAAACGTATTTATTTGAACTAAAAATTGACCAAGATAGTTATTTGGAACTCAAAGCCTTTATTTTGCAAAATAAAGACTATGTGAACAAGCCGTGTGTTGCGTACTGCCATGCAGTCAGACGTGCTTCCGCATTCTGCTTCTGAAGGTCCCTGGGACTTGTTTCATGGAGTGGAAGATTTGAGGAAAATACAGGCAGCTTTTATACATTTTTTTTGCTAGAGCAACTTAAGAGAAAACAAAATGCCTCCATGTACTTCATATTATCTTGGAGGGAGTCTCTGACACTTGCTAATTATCAGACATGTCCACAAAGCTGGCTGATACAACGCTTATATGTGGCTGCCCCTGCTATCAACTTCAGAGTGTAATCACCAGAGTCCTGATTTCTTCACATATCTGAGAAATTTGCTAATTTCAACAAACCAAATTCTTTTCCTTCTAAGGAGTGTCATGGAGTATTGCAACTGTGGGCTCAGGAAAACTTGCACTAAGCTGTATATCAATACATGCATTTGTGATATCCACCAACAAGAGAAAATGTGACCATCCCTGCTGTTAGGGCAAGTTTTGAAATCATATGCTTACTGCAGGCTTTATCTGGCCCACAGGGAACAGGTTCCTCATTTTTGTTCTGAAAGGTATAGTAAGAGTTGCAAAGACTTTGGTGGAAATTAGTTCAGTTTGTCTGCTGCTTTCAGCACTCTTTTTAACACAAGTAGGGGCTGCAGGAACAATACCTGGAATCTTTCATGTTTCATGTGCTAGGAAATTCCCTCTCCTTCCTTGTTAAAATCTGTTGCTGAATGAAAACTTCTCAATGAGAAAGATGGATAGAGCTGGTCCAAAGTGCAGGATTTGTGGGAACGTTTTATTTTTGGAGTAACTAAAAAATTATGTTCTCTCAGAAGTCAAAGGGCCGCATGGATTAATACATAAATAGTTGGGTTTAAGGCTCCTTGCACATCCAAAATTTATTGGGATTTTTTTGTATATATTTCTTGGTAAGTTACTGCCTCAGGAATGTGCTTTTCCATCCTGTGCATGGCTGGAAACATTCTCTGCAGGAGATGATACATCTAAAGGATACATATGATACAAACAACTAAAGGCTAAAGGTGGATACGGCACCTTCCAACCCTTGTGCTATGAGTGCACACTGCGGTCCCTAATCCCTTCGTCTTCCACCCTCCTGAGTCTGACAGCTCCCACACAGCTCCAGATACCCTCCACTCCCACGTGGACACACTGTTCCTGCAGGAGGATCATTAGTGTTGAATAACCAACTACAAGAATAGTTGCACACAGGCTATCCGACACGTGCCTTTTCAGTACAGCTGCACCCAGCAAACCACAACATTTTATAAGCAATTCTACAAGTTGCCGCTGTTGAGATTTCATTGCACAAATATGCTTTTCATGGGGAATAAAAAGTTGGTAGGGCCATTGGCTTCATCTAAGTAGTCTGATTTAAAATGCTTTCCTACAAACAAATACGTTTAATAAATTTCAACAGCCTGATTTCTTTTTATATGTTGTCTATCCTGATGGCAAAAATTACGCGAGATTTACCGGGCTGGCACCATGCTGTATATATTGCTCGGTGGCATATGAGTTGTTGACTTCAAGGTCATAGCTTTATTAAAGGACCAAGATTTACAATAACGTTCACGCAGCAGCACGGATGCTTTCACACACATCTGCTCGTAGTTTACTTCCTTGAGGTCATCGGCACAACTTCTCCCCCTGCCAAAACCTGCTAATCAATAAGTATTGTGGTCCCCTCAACAAAGTTCAAATGGACCTGTCATGCTCTTTTAGTAATAAATCTTAAGCCTTTGTTTAAGACTTGCCTCACTTTGTTTAACACCTCGGTGTTTAACACCTAGCCGGCTCTACCTGCAATAATTGACTAAAGGTTGTAACTAGAGGTTGTAACTAACAACCCTCTATAATCACTAAAATCTGCTCCCAGTTTACAAATCGGAAAGGTGGCAAATAAAGGCGCTGGCCTGAAGCCACACAGGGTGACAGAAAGGAGGTGGGAACCCCCGTACGTCAGTCCCCTCCACGCGGCCGGCGAAGGCCACGCGGCCTTGCGTCCCACGAGCAGGGCAAGGAAAAGCTACAGCGTCAGTGGAGGCTTCTGTAGTCCTGCCTTCTGATGACATTAATGCAAATTTGCAGACAACATGGGCAAAAAAAAAAGCACCAAACATATTTCTGAGCAGAGCAAGAAGGCGGCGAGGCATTTACCCAGTCAGGGAGGAATTACAAGGGCATCTTGTAACTGGGGACGGGGCATCCAGCTTGCACTACGGGAGAGCTGTTTCTTTTTCAAGTATTACCAGAATCCAAGTTTTTATCTGCCAAGAGCCACACTCGGGGTGGGGGTGAGCGCTACAGGTGCTTAGCAGGCCCAAAGTCTTCTATGGTCAGAGAAAATCAATGACATAATTACACCACTAGAGTAAATATTATAACTCGTCATTCTGGAAAAAAAAAAGTGCACAGGCAGGCACACTGATCAGCAGGATTTGCGGACCCAACGTTATTCCTCAGCTCCGGCTCTCCCCACACAGATGTTTCAGCCACCTCCCGTTTCCGGGGCGCGCACCACGGCTCGAGCTTCCCGTGTGGGCGCCTCAACCCCGCAGGCCTGCAGCCCAACAACAGCCGCCTCGTTAGTAACTGCCGCTCCTGGACGCGGCTGCGGCCTGGCCCCCGACTCCCCGGGGAGCGCCCTCCGCGCACGGTCAGTCCCGTTTCCATTCGTCTCTTTGCGTTTCCCAGCGGGGAACGGGCCGGACTCGCCCGGGCGGGCGCTGGTGTCATAACGGCGCCGTGGGGCCGGGAGGCGCTCGCCA
>VZSG01000037.1:2059508-2103064 GCA_013398315.1 Nothoprocta pentlandii
TCGGCCGCCCGCCGCTTCGCCGTGAATTTACGGCCGTTTCTCGCCCCCGCAGTGTCTCGGCCCGCCATGGCCGAGGAGGCCGCCGCGTTGCGCTTCAGCGAGGACGACTTCTACTGCCCCGTGTGCCAGGAGGTGTTCAAAACGCCCGTGAGGACGGCCAACTGCCAGCACGTGTGGGTATCCCGGACCCCCCGGCCCGGCCCGGCCCGGCCCGGAGCTCCCCCAAAGTCCTGCTCATTCTCGCGTTCATCTTCGTATCCACTCCTTTCCTTTGTAGTGGATGAGGACTAATCGTATAAATATACGTGTTTCTACAGCCATATCTTATCTCCGGCAGGTCTGTAAATGATCACCATGCTTGAAAACAGCTTGCAAATCTAACCAAACTTGCATTTTTAACTTTACTTAACAGCTTCCTGATTTTTTTTTTTAACGCCCATAGTTTAGCTGTTTTCTCTTTCAGTTTCTGTGCTCACAGTGAAAAAGGATTTTATTTCCCAGAGCAACATTTAATTACAAACTCCAGCTTTTGCCTTTTTCTTTTAATTTTTTTAGCTTTGGCAGTTGTTCTTGCACACTCCTTGAGGAAAACAAAATGGTCTGTCTGCATGCTGGTGAGGAGAAATGCAAAAGCTTCCAAATTGAAGTCGGCAGGAACTCTTAAATGCAGCTTTGCATTATTTTTGGCTCTGCTCAAGGACAACAAACAGGAGTTGCTGATAAAATTTTTGCAGGATCACGTGCCAGCTGCACCGTTTAATATCTCATTAATGATCAATCCGGTATGCAGGTTAGAAATAGTAGACAGTAAATAATAAGACCTGTCTAAAATGCTCTGCCAAGATTCCCTAATGTCAGTACGGGAATTAAGTCTTTGTAAATGCTACTATTTTCCTTTGCCTATATTTTCATAAGGTTTTGCATTCAAAGGACCTTTACTCTAATATGTTTTTTTTTTCCTGTAATTATCACACAGCTGTCTTTAAAAATAAAGTATCCAGCTCTTTCCACTTTGCTAACCTGCATTTGTGATAACTTTTCAATTTAGGTTTTGCAGGAAGTGCTTCTTGACAGCTATCAGAGAAAGTGGAACACATTGTCCTCTCTGCCGGGGGAGTGTGACTAAAAAGGAAAGATCATATCCCAAAAGGGCTCTAGATGTTGAAAACAATATGAAGAAAGCTTCGGGGGGATGTAGATGCTGTGAAAAGCAGGTAGAGTAAAACTTTATAAACAATTGAGTAAATATTTCTTTTATTTGACCTGATTCTACACGCAGTTACATGTCCTTCCTGCCTTTATAGTCTATAGCAGTTTGCAGAATTTGCTTGGTATGGTTTGTGCTTGTATTAGGCGTGCAATGCCTACCAGGCCTCACCAACTTATATCTATAAGCTAAAGGAGAATAGTGGCTTGTCTACAACAGCATTTCCTGCTGTTGGTTAGTGGAATGTCAAGTTTCCTCCAAAGCTATGAGAAAAATGAATGAAAACAAAGCTCCTTTGTTTCACCTCACCCATAAGGATGGAAAAGCTGGGAGAAAGAAACAATAACAAATCAGTAAACTGGAACAATGGACAAAATAGATCCCTAAAAGAGTTTGAGTAGATTTTAGGTGCAAATCAATAAGATGGGTTGTTGTACGGATGTCTTCTAGACACACAGGCACTGCCTGACAGTGCCACTGGACATGAAATTCTGATTTGGGGCATGTCAAGCACAGCTGTGTTCTGGGTGATCTGAGCAGCTCAGTCTTGTGTCACTGGCTCTATCCCTGCCCCATCGAGTTATGTTCTTGACATATAAGGGATATTCTCAGAACATTCCTAATGCAAAAAGACAGGTCCCTGCACAAAGCAAGAACAGCCTAGAGAAGACTCCCAACCTACCTTCCTGCACCCCGTAGCTCATCAGTTACCCTATCTGCAGGAGGTGAAGTTTCCATGGCTTTTCAGTCAAATAGATGTTACTCTCTTCTTTCTTTCTTTCTGTTGAGGCAGAACTGTGTGCTGCTTGGCTGTTTAGTGTTCTTTGTTCTTACAGAGTGGTAGAGGCAGCAGAAAAAGGAATTAAAAATTCCTTGTTTGGAGAGGAAGTGTTCATCCAGGGAGGGAGACACATCAATCTTAGTTTCTGCTTCATGTGATGTCTAAAAAGTGCCCTGCATGCATTGTTTTCTGTTGGCAGATTTACTTCTTCCTATCCTTGGATTGCTTAGAATAATTTCAGTAATTTGGCATTTTGTTTGCAGGTTAGATTTTCATGGATGAGGCAGCATTATAAAACATGTAAGAAGTATCAGGATGAATATGGTGTTTCTTCTATTATACCAAACTTACAGATTTCGCAAGATTCATCAGGGAACAGGTAATCAGGGTGTTTTATGTATAGCAAAGTGTCTTCCTCCGTTTTATTTTTTCTTTCCTAAATTTTTTTTATTTTCCAGGGTATGCTTTCAGTAATTATTGTCTGTACTTCGGTGTGTCAACAAATGATGTTCTTTCCAGATCCTTCCTCTCTTTTGGCATACAGAAGAGAACTTTTCCAGATCATGGTTTGGAGTGTCTTCTATGAAATCTTCTAAAGAGTGCATAATATTTCCACCTTCTTTTTGGTGTTATTTGTTTTGTTTTGTCTCTTGCCCTCACAGCATTTGAGCAGCTTGCTTTGAAATACAGATTTCATTGTGTTTAGCACCAGGGAAGTTCCCTTCTTGTCCTCTTCCCTCCCGTTTCCTAAATCTGTTTTAGCAGGTATCCCGTTGCAAACCACTACTGTGCAGACTTCTGATTTCAGATTCAATCTACCTTGAACTGATCTTTAATGAAATGTATAAGGAAATCCGGAAAGTTATATACCGTAAAATCCAATGCCACTTACTCATTTGTTTTCAGACAATAAAGCTGAAGAGTTTCATTCTCAGTGTTTTCTGAGTGATACATTTCTAGGATTCCTTTTTTCTTTGTTGTTATGAAGACCTTATTTTACATAAGTTTCATAGAGCTTTGTTATATATAGCTTATACTTCATTGGTTATGTGTTGCTATCTTGCTTTTTTGCTTTTTTTTTTTTTTTTTTTTTTTTTTTTTTTTTTTTTTTTTTTTTTTTTTTTTTTTTTTTTTTTTTTTTTTTTTTTTTATTTAGGAAGGCTGGATTTGTGCATGCTTGGGGTTTCAACCCAACAGTGTGCTGAAAATTGGATTTTAAGCTGTTGTCAGAGCTAGTTGCTGTGATGTTTATCTGCAGTACCTTGATATTGTCATATAGCTACCCATTGAGTATGCCCCAGCAAACTTCTTATAACATCACGATGCCTTCCTGTATAGGTCCCCATAACCAGATCTGTGATTGTAAATATTTACACTTTTAGGATTATCAGCATGCCCAAGCAATTTATGGTTTAGCTGGAGGTACCTGTATGGACAAATTCACTTTCTAAAGTGTTCCCGTTTGCTTTCCATTTGCTTTCCCTTAGTTTAGGAAATAGTAGATTCTCAACACAATTTAGAGAAACTTACCGTGATAAGAGTTCAAAGGTGTAAATGACTTGTATAAATGCATGGCAGGTAAACGACTATTACACTGTCCTAAATCAAAAAAACTTAGGAAATACATACATTTCATAATGCTTTTTAAGCTATGCATTTGTAATCTCCTCCATCATTCTTGTTGATTATGTATCCATTGTATTAGGTATTACTTGCCTATTAAAATGCATAGGATTTTACTAAGAATCACCATGGTAACTAAATGCTGAGAAGTATCTTGATTTCAAAGAACAGCTTGAACAGTGGTACAGGTTAAAATATGTGTAAATTATCATTATATGTTTTACCTTAATTTTGTGGAACTTGGGGGATTTTCCTGTTACTACTAATGTAAGTTTCTTTTTTTTTTTTCTTTATATATAAAGTAACAGGAGTGATACAGTATCTGATAATGGAGAGGGGGCAAACAATCAGATGCTTCAAGGAGATACAAGGTAGGCTGCCTGTTTTTCCACAGCTATTACTTAAATAGACCTAGTGAATCATACCATAAATTTCTGCTAATTGATAAAAAGTTACTACAAATTTTAACTTAAAGTTGTTTCTTTTCTATTTATATCTATCAATTAGAATTGGATTCCTCAGCACCAAATTTAGTTCTTTTGCAGTTCAAACTGAAGGGTTTGAACTGAAGGATACTACTGGTAAATAAGAATGGCATGAACTGTAATAAGAGCAGAAGAATTTTCTAAAGTCAGTCTCAAAAGACTATGTCAACATACAAATACTAAATTCTGCTTTAAAATTCTACTTCAGAAGTATCAGTCAAGCTCTAGCAGTGCTGCTTTAATATCACAAAGGCTTTGGGGGGTTTATTATCAAAGTGAAGGGAAAAAATAAATCCTTTGTTATCTTGTCACTTCTCTAACTTCTTCTGAAAGTCTTTGCTGATAATCGTATGTATTTCTCTTTATAGTGGACATCCAACGTTCAAATGCCCCTTGTGTCAGGAAGCCAATTTTACTAGACAACGCTTGCTGGACCACTGTAATAATAGACACCTTTATCAGATAGTTCCTGTAGTAAGTACAGTTGCTTAGTGTATGCTTCTTAAACAACTTTTGTTCAGTTATAGGGAATAGTGGGAGAATTGACCCTGTGTGTGCAGGAGGGTTGGACTAGATGACCTCTGAGGTCCCTTCCAACCTTGAGCATTCTATGATTCTGTGATTTTAGACCATGTGCAGTAGCTAGCCTCTAACTAGGTCTGTAGGACTATGGAAGATCACTGAGACTGAAATTACTTAATTCAGCATGTTTGGATTGAGGAGTCACTTTCATCTGGAAATACTTGTCAGCCATAGCTGTAAAGCTTCTTGTTTTATTTGACTTGAAGCAATCTTTTGACTTCAAGTTTTTGTACCTTGACTTGAAGCAAACTCACTTTTTGAATTTGACATTTACTTTTCCTCTTCAGTTAGTATCAGAGGTCTGAATTACCAGACAGTCATGTTTGTAATCAAATTGTTGTTTCACATGAAGCCTATAGTTACTAAAAATCAAAAGATTGGAGGAGAAAAAACACTTTTTTGGGGTTTTGTTTTGTTTTCACTTGATGTTGGGTAGTGTGTTCTTTTTACACAGTTGTGTAAAAAATTGTGTACACAGTTGTGTNAAAAAAAAAAAAAAAAAAAAAAAAAAAAAAAAAAAAAAAAGAGAGGAAGCTTCATGCGAACACCAGCTAGGCTGGAAATTCTCTTTCACTTCTACATTTAGAACAACAGGAATTGGCTAAAGGTGCTTATGCAGGTGTGATAATCTACCACACCCAGCAGATATACTAATATATTTGAAACTGTTTTTTTTTTTTATAGTAAGTATTTGAGGGAAAAGAGCACTTTATGATTTTTAAGTAAACGTTTTTACTGTATTTCAGTAGTGGATGAGTAATAGATTAGGAAAACATGTATTTAATGCATTTTGTATTGTAATTAACTTTTTATTCTCTCTTTCCCCTCATCTTCCAAATTTAGATCTGTCCTATTTGTGTATCTCTTCCTTGGGCAGATGCTAACCAGGTTACTAGAAATCTTGTCAGCCATCTAAATCTAAGACACCAATTTGACTACGGAGAATTTGTGGTAAGTTTTTTTTTTCTTTGATGTGTGGGAATTAAATGTGGCATTAAATCATTGTTTTGGTTGCCTTCTTTCAAGCCCACTTAGAATAAATGACCCTGGAATAAATGTAAAACTACATACACAGATGTAGTGGTTTGGTGAATTGAAAGTCAAACCAATGAGTTAATTTTGGGTATAGGATCAGAAAGCTGGGAGGGAGAGGGTTGTGCTTTCTAGAGTATTTGACAGGATCTAGGGTACCCTGTTTGAGCTTTATGGGGGATGCATGGTATGTAAAGCATAGGCAGCCTCTCAGTACCTAAGGGAAGTACAGAGGATGTACATGTTTTTTATGTCCAATACCCTGTGGTAAAGGAGTGAAGAACTTGGAGATCAGTATAGGAGATTGGACTCTAAGACAAGTCAGCCTTGTGTGTTTGAGAATGTAGAACTGGTGAGTGGAATTCAATTTGGGGAGGCTGCCAGAATTGCACCAAAAAGGTGTCTTCTGGTGTATTCACAATTGAGAATATAGCTCTTCAAAAGTAGCAAGGTTAGCCACTCATCTGCAGTGATGTTTCCCTTCACATTTTAAGCAGTGTATCCTCTACAATCTATGATTACTGTTGTCTGGGGATTGTATTTTGTTTTATTGATAGGAGAGGTTATGGCTGCTTGGAAGCTCTGTTATAAGAATTGCAAGACACGTTCTGTTCTCCTGAGCTGACTATTCTGTAACATAATTGAGCCTGGGAGAGAAGATGGACCTTTCTGTTTAATGAGCCTTGTTCCACTCATCTGATTCTTCTCCCGTTTCTTCTGTCACTTGGCACTTGGTTAAATAAAAGAAACTGTGTAATATACTGTATCCTATATGAAAATATGGGAAGTGTACAGCTAAACTAAGGAATATGCTGCATCTTCAATATTTCTCTGTTTTTGATGTTTTTGTTTAGAATCTTCAACTTGATGAAGAAGCCCAGTACCAAAATGCGGTTCAGGAATCCTGTCATGTGAACTTTTGAAATGTAGATCCCCTTCAACCTACTGATTATCTGAGGGGGAAAAACTACATGAATTCTGTTGGTAATATGAAATGTATATTAATAAAAATGGAATTCAGTATGTAGTTTTCAGGTTTAATTTTTTCCACACTAATAAGGAATTTTCTTAAGTATTTTATCTCATGTTTTTGCTGCGATCTGTCCTTGTAGTAATAGGGACCTTTTTGAAACTTCACAGTCTTGATTGTCTTTAACTTTACTACTCTAATTATATAATTTCTTTTTTATTAATGCCAGCTATTTCAGTTCAGCAATGACAACTTTGAAAATATCTTTAGAAGTTGATACAAAGATGCTCTATTGCACTATTTACATTTCCATTTGCTAAGATAGCCCTGAGATGGTGATTTTTTTTTTTTTTAAACCATTACTGTGTGAATGAAAGTAAATGGATCCAGCTTCTAAAGTCATAATATTTGTTTTCTATAGCTCAGTAGTTCTGAATAGGACACTTGCATGCTAAATGAGTGAAGGAGAAGTTTCCCCGTGCTCCCAACTCTCAAAGAAAATTGCCCTGACTTAATTTCATTCTGAACAAGTCAAATGATATGCAAATATAGAAATATATACTTTTTTTTTGTAATCTGTTGATGTTATTTAAACTTCTCTAAGACTTTCTGTTGCATAAGGAATTCAAGTCTTAATCTTTTTCATCTTTCATGGAAAGACTACCTAGAAAACAAAATGGTCCAAGACCCTCCAACATTCAGACATTCTTTGTTTCAGTAAGACTGTTTGAAACATGGACAGCTACTGTATCTAAAGGCCTGAAAAAACAGCCGAAGAGAAAAACTTGCCTTAAAATGTTTAACTTCATATTTTGGTTTCCTATCCTAGATTTCCACATTCTCAGCAAGACCCTCAGTAAAATGAAATTTCTACAATTTTAAATTAAATCAAAAATCTGTTTTTTAAAAAACTGTTCAGTTTTTTTTTTTTTTTCCTTCCCTAATACTAATGGAGGAAAGGGGAAAGAAAGCTCCAAAGAGTCAGTGGTAAGTCTATGTGTGTGGGGGGGAATATCTTTTTTCGGATTGGTTTTTATGGAGCCTGGAGATTCTCTAGCCATGGTAAGAATAACCTGTTCTGAGTGTGTACTCTGTTGGCATTGGCTCTTCATCCTGCATCATCATCACCCCTGTTCAAGCTGTTACTCTTAATGGGTATTATGTGGGTGAAGAATAGATCTAGGGATTTTCCTACATATAAGCAACTGCTAAAGTAGTAGTATTACCCTTATAGCAGAAGTACAGTCTGCTTTTTGTGACATGGCTCCTCTTTGTTCTCCAAGCAAGAGCTTGTAATCCATTTATTTAAATATTAGAATAGCTCATATTCCAAAAGTGGTGAGAGTGAAACACATCATCCTGCAATAGAATGGGTTTTGAAGCTGAATCCTGATTATAATGTGTTGTGAATGTTGGAACTAAAGCACTACTTCATTATACACATGTAAATTAAGTTTCTGTCCTTTATTTTTAAGAGTGACTAAAAACAGAAAATCAGCTTTTCAGAGATGTCTTAAAGTTGTATTTTATCTTTTTCATATATAATAACATGCCGGATACTTCGTTACTGACCAAAATAGTGGCCTACTGCCTATGTTTTTTTTGCACTCCTTCCTTATTTTCCCCCATATTTTTGTCTGTGTCTTTTCATGCATCAGCTGCAGTGCTTGTGTGACCACATACTGGTCTGAAGTGGTTCACTGACGCAGCTGAAAAATTGTTTGGATTCTTTATTTTCTCTTTCCCTCTATAAAGCCAACTATGAGATGGTGCCCTTAGACAGAAAGGAATTTCAAGCTAACCTGAGAGTCAACTCTTAACTTTTTAAAATAACATGTACCATGGTGATTTTATTACTGTATACATTTTTCTAAGGAATTTAGTAGTTCTATATGTTTAGCTTTTTGGTTTTAGATTTAATAAAATATTTATATGATGTGGCAATAAATGCCTACAGCCAATACAGATTTAGAGCACCTGATCTGACACTGGAACTAGTTATTCTTGTTACTTGAATATATCTTAAGAATTGTAGATGAAATTACATCTATTTAAAACTCTGGGAAACCAAATTTTTCTATAGCAATAATTAGTTTTCACTTCATGCACACACAGTTGCTGAAATAAGATGTTAGATGAAATTAGATGTTGACTTGAACGCACATTTAAGGCAGCAAATGTGTATAAAGGCAATATTCAAGAAAAAAACAGAATTTCACATCTGAAAAATGTTCTTTTTATTTACTTCTGTAATTTGCATCCAATCTGTATTGGCAGGCACTGCCTTGCCTAATATTTTATTACTTCTGGTATGAAGCAATTGCATCCAGTACATCTACTAGGTAAGAATTTAATGAAAATGAATCAATCTGATTAAATATGCTGCTGCTGTTCATGAGCTATCTCACTGAACCTCAGATGTACACAGAGTTGTGTATTTGATGAGTGATACTTGTACTTAAAACATGCAACTCTTACTGGAAGTTTGCTGTTGAACAATGTTTTTATGTTCCATTGTTTATGGTTTCAATATGGGATATTATGTTTGAATTGTATCTTTTTTTTTTTTCCCCTCATATTAAAGTATTTTATTTTCTGTTTGTCTCTTTGTATAATAAAGATGATCAGTCCCTCTGATGTTACTTTGTCCTTTCCAGGCCCTTCTTGAACTTCCCAGCCTTCCATAAGGGTTGGTGGTCACCTTTACACCTTCACTGTTTAGATGATGTGAAGGGCATGTGCATTGCAGGAGCTAATGAGGTACAGCACTAGCTTCTCCTCTCTACAGCTGGCAAGTTACCTTGTATTGTGCTTTAAGATCACTGTCATGAAGCAGGAAGATCACACAATCCCAGAATGATTGAGGTTGGAAGGGGCCTCTAGAGATCATCTAGTCCAACCCCCTGCTTCAGGAGGGACATCCAGAGCATGGGCACAGGGTGGCATCCAGGTGGGTTTGGAGACCTCCAGAGAAGGAGACTCCACAGCCTCCCTGGGCAGCCTGTGCCAGGGCTCTGTCAAGATAATCAGAAGCAAGAATAACACTGCTCTGCCTCCATCCCTGCTCATATGGTGATGCCCTGTACCCCATTAATGGAGAAATGACCTCATAAGAGAAGAAAGTATGTAGCATTTTGGACCACTAACATTCATTATTTGAAGTTAGTATTTTTGTGAGGAAAGGTAAGAATCAACCAAAGTTGATAGGTCTGGGCTGGCTGTATTTTTGGATCAGTCCTCTGTTGCCATGTGTTTCTGAAGGCTTTCTAAAAGTATCTAGAAAAAGCCACTTGCTGGTGAGTTACTAGATTGCTGTAAAAGTTAGTGTGCGCCTTCCCTTGGATGGAGCAGGTCTGTACTGTTTCCTAATTTGCTTAAAGTATAGGTTGTGCCTTAAGAAAGACCAACCTTCACGTAACTTTTGAAATGGAAGCACTAAAACAGTCTCATTTGATCTGTAGTTTTTCTCCACGGTCTCATGCGTCTATTTGGGGGGTTGATGGGACATGGTCTAAATCACAGTCTTGCAAAGTAGAGCTTGTTTTCCTTTGACAGCCTCTGCTCAATGCGTTCTGTTCAAAAGCATCTTCTCCAATTTTAAACCTTAGCCTGAGATCCCTGGTCTGTGTTCAGGATGCGTTCCTTGGTGGCAGGAAGCCACAGTTCCTTTCCCAGGGCTTAGTGACAGGGTACTGTTTTTAGGAATTTGCTTATAAAGACACTTAATAACTGAGCCTGGTGTTTCTAACTCTTGCTTTACTTTGTGTTTTCCTTCTGGCTTTTGGTCTTCGTCTGTCTTTCCTTGCAGCAATTTTCACTAGTTTGCTTCTCTAAATTTCGGTCCCACTGTCTCGTCTTCTAAAGAAATAAGCAATTAATGAAGATTATATTACATAGTAACCAATTATCATGTTGTATTACTCATAATATGAGTTCTAACTCTGCCCTTAGTATCCTGGGGCTGAGAGGGACCTCCGGGCTAAAATAAAAAATTTAGCACTGCTGGAGCTCAGAGGTGGCTTCCTTCTAGGGCTGCAGCCACTTGTGTTTCTCCTAAAGTATATTTGCAGCTTGAAAAAGGGGAGGTGATCAGTTGCATCTGAGATTCAAAGTTTCCGATGTTTTTCAGAAAGCATCAGAACACATGTTTTTCAGGAGAAAAAAAAATGTAAAAAGCTTCAGATTTTCTGGGTTTGCAGGTGTGGATGAAAGAGTGTTTCAGGAGATGCAGCTCATGCGTCACCTCATCTGTGGAAACGCTTAAGCTTTAATAGCGTTCCATGAATATTTTCATTCATAATTCAAGCCACAAGGGGGCACTGAATATTTTTATTTTGTCCCTAAGTAAATATAGTAGTTAAAAATGTTAAATCACCAGCGGTGAATTCAATAGTGGTGCTCCGAGACGCTTGGCCTGAGAGGATAGCTCTCTCCAAATATTTAACTTTGCAGTTTGCAGTCTTTGCAGTTGTTGTTTTGGAAGTCATTCATTACCAGAATCATTCAAACCTACTGCAAGAACATGTTGATGTACTTCAAAACCTCGACGCTGTACATTTATTGCTGCGTTCTCTTCCCTGTGGCAGGCGAGTTGTGTCCACGCGGGACTCTACCTGAGCGCCACGGAGCGAGCACAGCAGGTAACCTGCCCCCTGCCCGGCTCCTGCGAGCCCCGAGGGCGCTTTTTGGGGGCTCCCTTCCCAGCTGTGGGGATGTCACACACGGAGGAGGCGCAAGGGGGCACCTGGGGACCGCTGCAAGGGGATGCTGAGGTCTGCAAGGGCCGAGCTCCGAGCCCTTCCCTATCCCTATCCCTATCCCTATCCCTATCCCTATCCCTATCCCTATCCCTATCCCTATCCCTATCCCTATCCCTATCCCTATCCCTGCCCGTGTCCCCAGCAGCACCCCTGCTACCAAGGCCTTACCACCGGCCCGCTCCTGGGCACGCGGTGCTCAGGCTTCCTGCAACCTTGGAAATGGAGAGAGGCTCTCCTAGCTGAGGAGAATAAGGAGCCGAGTATCCCTGGAGTAACCCCCGGCAGGGTCGTGAGACGTCATCGTTGAACTGCAGCCCCGGTGTTTTTCACACTACAACCTGATTAATGTTTACCAGAAAGTATCCCTGTTATAAAAACTTATCAGGTACGGTTCACATTCCGGTGGGAGAGGGAGAGCTACAATCCTGTTCCAGATAATTGTGTAATTTATGAAGGACTATCACACAGAGGTGAAGATAATGGTTAAAGCACGTGGCTGAAGTGACAGTGGGCAGAAAGAGAGCAGTGTTACCCACACGAGCTCCTTTTATTTACCCACCCAAGCTGCTATTTCTAGCTCAGTAGCGTGTGGAAGGGATGCTACTGAAAGGGAACTGATTGTGGAAGGGAACTGATGGTTTGTTGCATTTTTCTGAAAACCCTTAATGAAATCAGGATGTCCCCTGCAAGAATATGGAGCACTTTGATATATGTTACAATTTTCACTTTCTTTATTATATCGCTAATGTCCAGGTTTAAGGTTCCTGGCTTGAAATATTTAGGGTGTCCAGACTGAAACATTTTGGACTTAATTGAGAAACTCAGAATCATTCCAGTTTATCTGACAGCCCCCATCTAGACACCCTGATGGTGCTGTTCTCTGCTCAATTAAGCAGATACTATTGCAGTGTTATCAGCACTTGGGAGACGAATTTTAAAAAGTGAAACTAATTTGGACAAGATTACACAGGAAGTTTGAAGCAGTGCAAGGAACAAACTGCTGTCTGAAAATAATGCACACACCATTTGACTATCCTCCCACTTGAACAGTTGGTCTATAAGCATTGCTAAGTGGGGTACATAATGCTCCATAAGCCAGCACTTTTCAAGGCTTTTAATTAATTCCTATCACTTGAAATTCACATCAAAGCTCATGATTCAGCCAAGTCCCACCCAAATGTCAACAAGTGATCGTGAATCATATTAGTTTACTGAGCAACATACTGATCCCAAAATTATCAAAGCATCTGTGCTAAAATACAGAAGAGCAACAAAACTCATCAGACAAATACAAAGCAAATATGCTAGAAAATCCCTGTTCAGACCCGCAATTTTATGGCTTGAGGTTCCATTTTGAAATTAAGTTTCCCTAGCTTTTAAAAACAGCATTTCCAAGCAAAATAGAAGCTGTATTACTATTTCCTCTATTATTTCTTACCTCTAGCCATGGCTATTGCAGGAGATCTGCATCAACCACCCTATCAGTTTTTGATGCCGTTCCGTTTCTTGAGCTTCCAGCAGGGAAGCATGTGGGTCTATGGGGAAAGAAATCTAATTGACTGGCAAAAGCTCAGATTTTGCAGGTGTCTCTTATAGTTACTCAGGGCTCATTAGACAACTTAGCACCCATAAAAGTTGTGAAACATGTAAAAGGCAAAGAATTATAAGAGGGGGAAAGTAATCAACCAGCTAAAGACCCGCTCCCTCTGCTCTGGGTTTAATGTTTTTGCTTTTTCTCAAATACATAGCGTGAGCCAAAACTCTGGTGGCCTCTCCCTGTAGACCAAATTGGTCATGGAATGAACATCCTTGGCCCACGGGACATCATGAAGTCCCAAACCACACAAGGAAAGAACATATGCTAGTTTTGGCTCCTATGTGTGTAGCTAACTGAGGAATAAAGATGGTTCCAAAGATGTTCCATCCAAAGATGGAACAAAGAACAGACCATGCTGTTCTCTTTGTACATCTGAAAACTTACATCATCGAATCAAGTAAGGTGCACTATCCCTTCTTAGTGCATTTCCAATAATTCAAAATAGAGCACCAATTGTTCAAAATAATTCAAAATAGAACTTTCACCTTGGAAGTTGTGGTTTATATCTGGTTTAACACTCCATTGTGTGTTTTCTTTTTTTATAATAGATAACTAGTAACTTGTTAAAGGGTCAAAGCTCCGAGTAGTGTAATTGATAGAGAAACTATGAACTGAGGAAAAAATGTGTATATGGACTGTATTTAACAATGCAGATTTCATGTATATTTTCTATCAGCACCTTCACTGTTTGGCATCACCATATAAGAAATCACACTGGTTTATAGTGTTTTCTTTAGATAACTTTGCAGTAGGTCCTCAGAGCACCAGTAGCCATGGGACAGAGGTTTGTGCAGCCTCTATTTGTGACAGGAGAATCATCCTCATATCTTCTGTTGCAAAGAGGTTGGATATGGGATCTCAGTAGTTGTTGATGCATCTTGTAAGTGAGATTGTGGAAACTGAGGAGCAGATTTTTCTGACAGGTGACATGGTAAAGGGCCAAAGAATGAGGAAACAACAATAAAATAACAAGCAAACAAACCAGGTTCTAAGCTTCTTTCCAAAACTAAAAGTGGTAAGATTAAAACATACACTAGTCCTTGGAGTTTATCATTCTTCACCATCTCAAGAAAACATCTATAATCTATTATATAGGGGAGCAGCTATGCTAGTTTGGATCAGGAGTCTGTTTTTCAGAAGAAGCATGTACTTGGGCTTTAATGCATGTCACAAAGTATCAGAGCATATGAATTGAATTTCTTCTGGATGAATCTAAACCAGAATTTGTACTTCAGGGCCCCACCTAATGCAGTCCAGTAGCACCACTTAGAATCGATAAGTCCATTTAATCATTCCCTATACTTTAAAAACTAAGAGAAATACTATTAACTGTAGTATTACCATTCTGGACTCTATTCTCCGAGGAAGTATCTGTTTACAATACAAAACCTAAGTATCATTTTAGCTATTATAAAATCCTAACCAAATAACTGGTCAGGAAAAGGTAAAGCCTAGCCAAATCTTATCATACATTGCCGCAAGTACCTTCAGTTTAAGCCTAATAAGAACCTATGGTAATTTCCACACTTTTTGACAGTAGCAAATAGAGATGACTGAAGTTTGAAAGACAATAAAAGTCCAAACAAAAATAGACAATGTAAATAGCACAACAGTCTTGAAATGTTTAAAAATTAATTTGTACTGAATTTATAAATAATCTGGAAGAATACCACAGTCTGATCTACTGCCAAGTACAGTATGCTATAACAATAGAAATGGCATAGACTTTAATATAAAGATTCTGAAATTTTGACAGATATTTTTTATGTGGACACATTTACCACATTCACTTTTTGTGAAAAAATATGTAATTACAAATACACCAATTTCTTACCACTTGAGAGTCTGATCTGCTTTTGTTCGTTCAAAAGCCTTATTCATAGAGTCACAGGATTGTCATGGTTGGAAGGGACCTCTGGAGATCATCTGGTACAACATCCCTGTCCAAAGCAGGTTTTCTAGGACTGCATCCAGTCAGATTTTAAATATTGAAGGATGGAGGCTCCACAGCCTGCCTGGGCAACTTATTCCAGGTTAACCCGTTTAATCACCATAAGAGTAAAAATGCTTCTTATGTTTAAATGGAAGTTCTTGTATTTTGTTCTTGTATTCTCGTTCTTGTATATTGTTCTTGTATTCTTGTTTGCATCCGTTTCCTCCTGCATGTTCTCTTTGTTGTGTCCCCCTCTTCCTCCCCTAAATCCATTTATGTCTTTTTTTTTTTTTCTCACAGACCTATTTATAAATAGTTAAAATACACTATATGTCAGTTATCTTAATAGAGTGACAGTGGACTTACTAGAATTTTTAAGACAAGAGAACGTAACTATCAAGAAAAGTTAATCTTTGATGGAAGGACAAAGGTTTTGATTTATGGCATTTATTGCCTTAAGTATCAAGTTGGTCTGAAACGCTGCCTGGATATCAACATGGGCTGTTTTTCTGTGTCTGTGCTCCTAGCTTGGCTTCTTCTTCAGGTGCTCTGTATTCAGGTAAGAAAACAAAGAATGTATATTCTTCACGTGTAGAAGTGCAATGTAGCTTAAAATGAGTTTGAGAAGAAAACACTCTGTAGCTATAGCAGAAATAAGAATTCTCCCTAATAGCTGGGTGGAAGACAAAGGAAATCTTAGTGCTGCTGTTTTAATAGGTTCAGCTGTACCTCGGGACATCTCATCTTGCATTCCCATCTAAGCAAAATTTCCCCTAGTACTCAGAGAAAAGCTTCCCATAAAGGTCTATATTTGCATCTTTATAGCTACTACGTATGATTTTTCATGACTCTGCCCTCCGTTCCTCCAATCCAGCTGAACTATTGTGTTACAAAAAGTAACAATGAGAGTTTCCAGAATTTGTATTTCCTATCTTTTGTGAGGAAATGTAGTGTTTTGCTGATGCAAAAATTCATTGTAGTTGCCAGGAATTTAGGTGATATTATACAATATAATTAACTTGTAGAATAAAACTCAGTAGAATGTTGAAAGTTCATTTTTGCTGTTAATAGCTTCAGGATCATATGCAGAGTAACATATTACATATTGTGGCATTACTTTAAGTGGAATAGCCTTATCTATTTTAATTTATGCAGCTTAACTGTCTAATCCTATGAATCCAACTCCAGTAATGTGACAGTTGTACCCTCTTCCTCTCCACTTACAGACACTCATCCACAGTCAAGAGCTCAATTCCGTATCTCCACCTTCCTCACAGTTCTCCTCTGTCCTCACTTCCCCAATACTCTTTTTCCTCTTATGGCTGCTGCCCGCCACAGCTCCCTGCTCCTGTATTCCCAGCTTCTTGGAAACTCCGGTCTCCACTTTGTTTAATTTCCCCTGCAAGGTGTTTGTAAAGCGTGCAGTAGGTTGCTCACACTGCCCACACCTACAAGGTGTCACACCTGAGCTGACTCCTGTTAACTAGCCCGTGGGTGAGAAAGTGGCTCTTGCTCACCAGGACTAGTCATCTAGTTTCCATGCATTATTGCCAGGAAGAGTTTCTTTTGTGTTTTTGGAGGCTGATTTCAGAAGTATCTGTGTGTCAGAACCATCTGTGATACCAGAAGTATCTGTGTGCAGAAGTACTGTGTACAGTTCTGGCCTCCCCAGTGTAAGTGGGATGTGGAGCTCCTAGAGAGGGTCCAACGGAGAACGACAAAGGTGATTAAGGGACTGGAGCATCTCTCTTATGAGGAGAGACTGAGTGAGTTGGGCCTGTTTAGCTTGGAGAAGGATGAGAGGGGATCTGATTAACATGTATAAGTACATGAAGGGGGAATGAAGGGAGGAAGGGACCAAGCTCTTCTTATTGGTGGCCAGTGACAGGACAAGGGGCAATGAGTGTAAGCTGAAACACGGGCAGTTCCGTCTCCAGGTGAGGAGGAACCTCTTCCCTGTGAGGGTGCCAGAGCCCTGGCACAGGCTGCCCAGGGAGGTTGTGGAGTCTCCTTCTCTGGAGGTCTCCAAACCCGCCTGGATGCCACCCTGTGGCCCGTGCTCTGGGTGTCCCTGCTGGAGCAGGGGGTTGGACTAGATGATCTCTAGAGGTCCCTTCAAACCTTAACCATTAAAAAGTAGTATGGTCTAGATAAAATACTGCTGAGTTAGGGTACCTGACCCAGGCTGATTGCCTGTGCTCCATCTGAAGCCTCTGGTGAAAGAGGGAAATTTTCATTGGATGAGTTATCACATCCTCAAATATGAATGTCCAGGCTAGGTGAGGTGGGTCATGCTCTAGAGATATCCACTTTAATTTTATATGTTCACTATCTCTGTTGAAATTTTTGGCCACAATTTTCTTATCCATTATGCAGATGGTAGAACTGACAAAAATTAATGTTGTTGTGGACTGCACTGACTTCCTTTTTAAAGTTTTTGAATATGCTGATCTTCTAATATTTATTGCTGCTAATTGATGTTGCATACAATTCATCTGGTTAAAAAAAGTCTCAGAAATATAGCATATGAAACTGCATGTAGGAAAGATGAGAAATTATTTATGAACAGAAAGAAAAACAATTTGGGAGTGAAAAGAAAGCCCTATAGTAAAAATAAAACTAAAAATCCCATCCTACTTTGCAGAATTGCTGCTATATGCTACCATTTGATCATTTGATATATCTGCACCCTCTATTGTCAAAGCTTAAAATGAGGACCTTTTTTTTAACCTTCAGTTTGTGTGCTTCTTTTCAAACTCGGGAGAGTAGGACTGATGGTAAGAAATGGCAGAAAAAAAGGATATGAATAATTGCTTAGAAAGGTGTTTTATGATTGTACTCACTATATAGTTGCTTAGTGTTAAGTGAAGTGTCTAGCCTAATGAAGGAATATAGATTATATACCTTGGGCATGTTGAGATAAGGAAGCTTATGCTATGGATACTTCATTATGGTCTTGCTCCAATCCAAAACTTCCTTCCCCAGTTAGTGAAAGAGCAATCGGCAGTGCCCAAGTCAGGGGAGAAAAACAACTGCCAAAGCTTTGCAGAGGCAGCAGCGGGTGACCTGCTCTTTACCAGTGCGTACCCAGCTGGGGCAGCCTGACGTGGGAGTGCACAAATGGGCACAAGCAGCCTAAATATTTCTGGTCAAATGAGAAAACAGTGGGTCCAGCCACACTGGCACAACACAATGCACTAAATTCTGTTAGCAAGGCATAAAATGCCTCTCTAATACAACTAAAAGAGTTCTGCTAGCCACTTTTCATTATGTGCATCCTAATAATATCTTTCTTTTTTCTCCCCAATTGCCAGCCTACTGCAGAGACAATGGGTAAGTTCAGCCTGGAGTTCGGTTTGCATGCACGGAAGGCAGGCAGCAAAACCAGCTGCTCATAAACATAGGACGGGCACAGACTTATAATTATTGATACTGTTATTACATTAATTTTCACACTTCATAAAGATAACAGCAAGGGCTTGTGTTCTACCTCACCTGTCTTTTTATTTTTCAGAAACAGACGTAGATGGAGGAATTGATCAAGACATCTTTGACATCAATGAAGGTTTTCTTTTTTCTTAATTCAGTTTTTCTTTTAAATGTTGCCTAATTTTCATTACAGTAACCATAGATCAATATAATCACTGAACATTAATCTCCTCCTCCCTTTAGCTTTAGGACTGAACCTTTTTGAGGGTGACATCAAGCTTGATGGGGTAAGTGCAAATAAATATAAAATAAATGAAAATAAAAAATAAATATAAACCTAAAACTGTGTAAATGATTTATGCCACATGAGAACATGTCATGAAAACATCTATGTCATGAAAACAATTAATGCAACCTGCTGGTACTAACAATAAATGTTGTCTATGTAACAATAAACTGAAATATTTGGGTTGGATTTCTACAAAATGCCATAGATACTGAAAAAGTCAGGTACATTTGCAGAAACATCATCCAGTGTAAGATCAGCTCAGGCACTAAGATCAGTACTATAAGTATCTTGTTTCCTTTACTGTGGCTTTTATATTTGTAATTTTAAGAGATTCAGCAGCATTGATCACATCTAGAGAGATGTATATAGAAGTTTCTTAACTTACCTGATCAAAATTTATTATCAACCAATGAAATTTACTGAAGAGGGCTGAAAAAATGTCTTTGTTCTATAAGTAGATTCACTAAAGCCAAAGGAAAATTAAATCTGTAAATTACATCACTTTTTAGAGCACCTGTCTAGTACCCCATCCACTTCATAAAATAAAATATTTACAAAACAAATTATAACTCAATGATTCCTAGTAGAAAACCAAAAAAGCAGTTTCAGCTTATTCCCCTGAAAGTCAATAGTATTTTACGTTCCCTTTTGGTGAACTGCTTCTGCTTGGGCATATTAGAGACAAGGAAAGCAGTTAAGGATAGAGGAGCAGATCTGTGCATGTATGAAAAGCTGCTAAACTGTTAAAGTCTATGCTCATTTCAACTCTTTAGATTTTAAACTGAAAAGTGTTTTCAGTTTCTTACAGAAACTGAAACTCTCCTCACCCATCCATCAAAATTTAGGTAACCTACATGGAGAAAGTGCTGCAGAAATGGGAAACCCTGGTAGTGGGGAGCACAGTCTTTTCAAACCCAGGCCACAGCTTTGAATGATCTGAGCCCAGGCCTTAAATCTGAGTGATCTTGAGCTCTTTGAGTTGTTATGTATCTTACATGGACTTATAAGACATATGATGTATGCTTAGCACTGTTGAGCTATTTTACTCCCTGATCCTAAATCACTTTTTTTCTGAGGACTGCATACTTATTTTCTTTTCCAGATCCAGGAACGAAACTCCATCATTGGTGACAAGTATCGGTGGCCCCACACCGTTCCCTATGTCCTCGAGGACAGCCTTGGTATGGTATTTGCCCTTGAGAGTATATGTATATCATGATATGTATATCATTTTGATGGAAGTTTTGTAAAATAGGTGTGTGAAATCCTAAGATCATACGGTATCCCTTCCTTTCCCCACAACCATACTCGATGTCCATAGCAGGGCATTTTGCACAGAGGATTAGCTCTGGGTTTACAAAAGCAGTGTGTATCATCTTCATGCTGATGCTGGGGTCTCACCTTTCACAGCTGCCTCTTACCTTGCCCTGCTGCAGCTCAGGTGGGACTAGGAGCAAAGCCTTTGAAGGGCTTGAAACCAGGCTTGTCTCTTAAAGGAGATAACCCAGGATAGAGCAGTTCAAGGCCTGAAAAGATCTGTAAGAGACCTGGAACTTGTAGAAAGTTAGATGAAATCTGATGTCTTTGTTCACTGTTACCTAATGGTCATAAGATACATCTCAGTAAAGTAAATGAGAGTATTTAGAGAACTAAACTCATGCACTCATGGCTCATAAAGCCATATTTTAATGCATAAGTACCAAAACATTGAAACAAAAGAAAGATAAAATATTACTGCAGCTTAATGTATGATTTTAAAGTACTTACCCAAGTCTTAATCTTGCAAAAAGCCTACTTATTTTAATTAAAGATTGTTGGAGCAAGACCTGCCCTTAGGACTTGCTCCATAGTGGTAATAATACAAATCTATTGACTTGGTATTGACAAGAAAACTGTTTGTTCTTGCAGAAATGAATGCTAAGGGACTCATCCTCAAGGCATTCGAACAGTATCGACTGAAAACTTGTATTGACTTCAAGCCTTGGGAAGGAGAGGAGAATTATATATCTGTGTTCAAAGGAAGTGGGTAAGAGGAATAATGTAAAATAACTCTCATTCGGTTTGGCTGCATACTATTTTCATGGCCAATATTTCCTCTTAATCACGTATATCTGATTATAATTTTAAATTTTGATATGTCCATTTTTCCTTTCCTGGGAACTGCAGAATCTTACAAATCAGATACTGTCTTGCTAATAATTAACTACTAATTGCTGAGATTTGCTTACATCTTAATTACAAGATGTAAGAAAGTCTTTAAGGAGTTAATTTTATTAGCATAAGTAAAAATATCTCTAAAAAAACATTTTTCTGCCTGACCTTTGCCTATGTGGAATGTCACTTTCACATGGCCATTCTAAATGTACCTTATTTTTAGAAAATAATATGTGGAGACTACCAGGGCATTGTATTTTTCATGCTTATGATTCTTTTGGCTCTTTGAGCTGAATGGAGAACTCACACAGTACTAAAAATTAAGCTTTGAAAGCATCTATGAAAAAAACAAAAAGGTAGATAAGCTCTATGTTAAAGATTTGTAGTTGGCCCTAAAGTCTTGGGGAGTTGTCTTGTCTGAGTTATCCTTTTTAATTCAGAAGAAATCACATAGAAAAGAAGCCAGGTGCCCTTTTGTTGTGGTGATCACTGTGTGTAAAAGTAGGTGTGCAGCCCTACACACAAATGCAGAGGGAAAACCCATTCCCTGTCCCAGACACATGGGCCAAGCCTTGGCTACTGTCTGCACTGTGATTACACACATTTATGATGCTATGCAAGCAGAGATTGAGTGAGGTCAACTTTTTACTTCAACTTTCTATCCAGCTGTACAAATTTGCAGCAGAGGCTAGGCCACAGATTATTCAAAGACCATTTTTTTGACTTCAGCCTGTGGACTAAGCAAAATATATGAGGGCTTATTTGGATTACAGAAATGACAAGAACATCAAGTGTGGCAGGTGCCTGCAAAGCACATGGAAAAGTTTGGGAAACTGCAATGTGTGTGTCATTTCCTCCCTCTTCTTCACTTAAGGAGCAGGACTCATTCAGCAGGAAACCTAACATGACATGGTTGAATCGTAGGGTTGGTAGATCAGAACAAACCAACCCTGGCTCTAGGATTTCCCAAAGGGAAGTCAGATTTTCATGGAGCTCTCCTGGGAGATCACACCAGTTCTTTATTACTGTCATCGATGGCTAAAGAAATCCATAAGGAGATGGGTCTATACAGATCCCTGGCTAACCAGCTCCATGCTAGTGCATCAAACCTTTTGTGGGGACATTATTTACTTGCAGGATATCAGAGGTGCTTGAAATAACAGGTGACATAGGAAGGAGTATTTCTGGACATGGGGCTTTACTGATACCATGTATATACTTACAGTGTATCTTCCAAGAAGGCTTGTGAGGTTTACCTGAGCAGATAGTGTTTCCTGCTTCTGCAAGATCTGGTAGAGCAGCTACTTAGGTGGAAAACCTTGAATCTGAAGAGATGTGGCTCCAATATGCTTGGAGAAAGCGCAACGTTTTTTCCTGTCTTTTACCCTCTCCTAAAGAAATGGCTAACATGTGGTTCCAGGTGTCCAGTCCTTTGAGTGTCATATCCTTCTTACATAGTTTTATTCTCAGTGCTGAGGCACATGAAACGTGCATTTATTCTCTCTGTGGTTACATAAAGATGGTGTCCTAAGTATTTGGTGGAGGGAGGTCAGTAGGAAGTTGCATCCCCCTCATCTGGATGCTAATTTGACCAAGTGTCCTGGATGTCCTTGTGGATGTCCTGTGCTCCACATGACACCTGTGAAGCCAGGCACAAGGACTTTGATATGAAGTGGACTCAAAACTCTTGTGGGATCTTTCTATGGTTGCACAACCAGAAAGAACTGAATTATTGATACAAGTCCTCGTTCAAAGAAAGCCAGCAAAATTATCAATGCCAGATGTGTTCCCTTCCAGACCACATGTTGTGATTTTAATGAGTAATCAATAGCTAAGGCCCATGTGGCTTTGTGACAAGAGAAATGCTTTGGAGTATGTTGCACTAATAAGTTACAGGGCTCTAAAGTGCCTGGTGTGCTTATTTTTTCAGCTTCTGGGGTGATAGGATTACAAATCCTATGGGATATCTTATGCCTGATTAATTTTATAGACTTCATTGGGTAGGTGTTGATTTATTTGCTGCATAAAACATCAATTTAAATGTAACTCTCTGTGCCTGCTAGTTTGTGGACATGGGGTGCCATTTTATTAGTCTGTGCAGATAGCTCACTGAATGTTTAATAAAAACTTCCAGCATAGCTGTGGTTTTCCGTTTCCTTACAAGTGAGAGGTCAACAAGTGCTTTAGCACAACAACTTGTGAATATCTAGAAAGAAAAGAACTTACGGAAAGCATCGTCAAATCTGCCAACCATCCAAAAAGTGGACATAGGTGCTCAAAAGGGTACTTGGTCTGACCCAAGCAGCCACTAAACAGAAGTTCAAAACATATAGAGAGATGCGATGGCAGGGATGAGAATTTATGCTAACATTATTTTAGCCTTAAAATGGAGATAACTCCAAAGTGGCCCACTGTGGCCCAGTGAGGAGCAGCAATTAGTGAATTTACAGTCATTTGGTTGTCTTAAATTATGTATCCATTGCCTTTGATATTTCACTGAGTATCAATGAAAATCCTCATAAGTTATTTCTGTCACATGTAGTTCAACATTTTGCTACTAAAGACAAACTATTAAAAGCAAGAGCTGACGAACTGCTTATTCACCAAAACAGCATTAAGCACAGGAGGAAAAGATCCAGTAAGGAACGGATCAATGCAAATGTGCTCTCTGTAGCAAAACATAACTTTTAACATTCAATTTTAAAATATACCTATTGAATAGATGGATTCTGCAGTTCATATGGGGATGGTATGCATTTCACGGATCTGTTTTTCATTATATTTCAATATTAGCTGCTGGTCCTCAGTAGGGAACCGCCAGCAGGGGCTGCAGCAACTCTCAATTGGAGCCAACTGCGACAGAATTGGGACGATCCAGCACGAGTTCCTGCATGCCCTGGGGTTCTGGCATGAGCAGTCGCGGTCCGACCGGGACGACTATGTGTCAATAGTGTGGGACAGGATTCAGTCTGGTAAGTCCTTCCCCTTCCTTTCCTTTCACACTTAAACGTTGTGGCTCTTGAGCCAATTTCAGCCATACTTCCACAGTTTAGAATATTGTCTCACCTTGATCTGTTTTTTCTTCACAACAAAATATATCAATAAATCAAATATCAAGTGATATCTATTTGGGGCAGAGAACCCTCTTCTTTTTTTGTGTGTGTGGCTATTGTTATTACTTGTATCATGGCCATTTCCAGAGGCTTAACTGGAGATCTGAGTCCCATTACATTAAATATTGTACAGTGGAACAACAGAAGAGAATAATTTCATTTCTTTAAATGGCTCTGAAAGGAGTTTTATAGCAGGAACTTTTTACAAAACAAAAGTAATAAAAACAAGCAAACAAAAAATCCCACCCTGAAAAAGCCAATGCAACCAAAGCCAGTGGAAAATCTCCAAAGAGAGTTGATCCCTGCTCCTAAGCACAATACAGAGGGTGGAGATGCCCTTTAAAGGTCCCAAGCAGTTACTTGGAAAATGTAGCTTTTGAATTTAAATCTTGGAGTATTTCACACAAGCTCGATGGATTGCATGGCGTTCCTCAGAACCTGAAAATTATTTCTTCCTTATTTTTATGATCATCTGTGTCTGTCATGGAGTAAAACAAACTTAGGCTTTGCTGCAGATGCAACAGAGTCCTAAAACAGTCCACTCGAGTATCTGTACCCCGAAAGATATGCTAGTAAACTAAAAACAGAGAAGAGTAATATGAATGATAACAAGTCAAGGCAAGTTTTATCTATTTTGTTTCAAAAAGAGGAGACATCAAAAGCTGATAAAAGTTTGTGAGAAGTTTCATAGGGAAAAGATTTCTGATACCAAAAAACACTTTCTTTCATCTCCTAGAAGGCATACCAGGCTCCAGTGGCTGAAAAGAGAAGCTAAATAAATCTAAATTAAAATAGAATAGTTTTATGGACTAAGCACATGCACATGATTACACAAATATACCTGGGGATCTGATGGATTCTCTGTAATTTAAAGCCTGTATGTAAAGAGATGGTCATCTTGAGCAATAAAGACTTCTCCTTTTTAGGTAAAGAAAATAATTTCAATAAATATGATGATAAAACATCAGACTTCCTCAATGTTCCCTATGACTACGCTTCTGTGATGCATTATAGCAAAACTGCCTTCAGAAATGGGACCGAACCAACCATAGTAACCAACATACCAGACTTCATGGATGTAATCGGACAGCGAATGGATTTCAGCGATTATGATCTCCAGAAACTGAATAAGTTGTACAACTGCAGTGAGTTTCTCCATTGCTTTGAAATTCTTTGCTCCTGGTATTTGAAAGAAATGAGGGTGATGCATGTGTCACGTTGGACTCACGCAGGCACAAGTAAAAGAGATGTTAGCACATTTGGAGAAGTGAATTGTGTTAAAAACACCAGAAATAATGGTGCATCGAGAAATAACATAGCCCTCCTGCAGAAACACTGCTGAGCAGCAGAATTTTCTGTGCAATTTTATTTGACCTTTAGTTAAAAAACAGCTTCACTCAGGAGCTGATTTTTGTTCATCCCTTGGGGGGCTGTTCAAAATGCACATTTCTGTGCAAGCTTTCACTCCCCCAGCCACGATTCCCCTGCTGTTGCTTCAGACATTGGACAGAAATTATTATTTCTGTGTGGATGTTATATCTACTCAAATCTCATGCAGTCTGTGAGAGAGTGTGTGCTCATTCAAACAGATTATGGACTTTTCTCTGAAGAAAGCATGAGCGTTTTAAAATCTGGTCTTAGTTTCAAACTCTGTTTCTTACAACAGTGGTCAAAAGAATGATTTTCCTCATGTGGGTTTTATTTTAGAAAGCTGGAAGAAAATAGGAGACCTATAAATGCAGATTATTATTTTTAATAGAAAATACTGTTCTTAAAAGAAATACAGATTGTTACCGTAGTCACATTCCCCCTACTGTCGAAATTAGTCCCCTCACAGTCATGTTGAAATCAGTGACAATACTCCCACCACCTTCAGAGAAGTCAAGATTTCACCAGCTCCCCAGTCTCTTCTTTGGCTTAGTATGATGTATACAATATTACCAGAGCCATAAATGATCTCCAGATCATCCATGGTTTGCCCAAGTGCTTGGGCATGGAAGACTTCACAGGTTTCACTACTGATTCGGACAGTTGATAAATTGACACTGAGAAGAGCAAACATGATTTGGATGGTAGACATCCTTCCAAATGAAGAAAAAGATCTCCTTAATATTACTTTAATTGCTGAACACAATTTATGGAGAAGATTAAGCTGAATTCCTACTATAAACTTTTATGGCTAGGAATTGACATTAAAAAATTGAAACTTAGCTTTTAAATTGGAAAAAAAAAAAGCAGCATATGAATTTCAGAGCAAATCTTCAGATCCATATTGTTATGTTCTTCAACATTGTCTTTCATTCCACCATGATAAAGGCAGCCTCAGCATATTTTTCCCTTGTAGCATATTACTTAGCAGAACTGACTATGGGGTACTCCTCAGTCATAGGGAGTCAGGATGCAACATTCATCTCCTATGCATTAGCTTCCTTCCTTTCATTTATTTATTTATTTATTTATTTATTTATTATTTAAAGTAAATTCCACTAAATGGCTGGAAATCATCTGGCTTGCAGAGCACATGTAGCTCAAAATGCCCCACTTCAGTGCTGCCTTTCCCTATCTCATTAACAATCAAAGAATTTCACTATATACTACGAGAGCTTGTTTTCTCTTCTGCTTTTGTCATTCAGTTCACCATTAGACATTAGATAACCAAGGACATTTTTTTTAATTGAAGTAGAAAGTAAAATGCATTTTGTTTGATTTCAAAGATTTGATTTCTATTTTCTAAGAATTCTGTTTTTGCTTAACCTATCGCTTGTGTGACTGACACTAGCTGTTTTTTCCTTCCTGCATTTTAACTGTGAAAGCCAAGCTGAGCACATACTTGTCTTTTTTTCATAATCATATAAGTAGTATATCTTGAAATATATAAGTTATACAACACTTATGATAACCATACAACCTCCAGAGGACTGCTAGATTTTTATGAGGACAGTATAAAATATCTCAACAGTTTAAGTGATTTTTGGCAGCAATTCATACTCAAGCACTTCCCTGTGCAAGTGATGCATGTGGCATGCCATAGAGGTTGATTTTTGTGATACTCGAGGCCCTTTGTAAAGTGCAGTGATACCTTTAAACCTGCCACAATATTTTAGATGTAGTTTGAAAAGCAATAACCATGAAGTATTTTATTAGTGGAGCTGTTTTCAAATCATATTTGGTGTTACAAAGAGCTCAAACATGCTACCATGGGAGACAAATCTAAGAATAACAAACCTGGACTGTAGTTTCCTTTACACATTCAGAGTTAGCTTTAGACAGAGAAGATACTTTATACAAAATTTTCCTTCTCAATGTACTTGCCATTTACTACCCAACTGCACAGTCTTCTTTCAATTAATTTCTTCTTGGTTATGTAGAAGAGAGATCTTGAGAATTTGTAGAAGCTGAGATAGCCACTGGCCTCAAATCTACTTTTGTCAGTTTGTTTTTTTTTTCAAATAAGCTTTTCAAAATCAAGACTTGCACAATGCAGTGAAGCAGGTGCTGCCCTACTGTATTGAAAAATAAGCACTCGTGCTGAGGAATTAGGGAAACTGTCAAAATCTGTAGGCAGCTCAAAGAAAGCAGAGGAGCAAACGTGAAGTCCTCAAATCCTTTAGCTGTGTGATGGCTAGTGGACTAGGGCTGTTGTTGGCATTCCTTTAATAATTAAGAATGTGATATGATAATTAGATAACACCCCGTGTGCTTGTTACATACTGTGGTATGGCTCTGACCATAGAGCTTCAGTGGTAGACCCAAATGTGATGACTTCTTGAGCACTGTACCTGTGTATATTGATGGTATTGGAAAACAGATCTTTTTTTTTTTGAAATTAAAAAGTCCATCATCTAACAGGGATTCACCTGCTTTTTTTTTTTTTATGTTATAGCCTCCTCTTTAAGCTTCATGGACACATGCAGTTTTGAACTTGAAAATATATGTGGTATGATTCAAAGTTCAGATGATAACAGTGACTGGCAGCGTTTGTCTCAGGTCTCTGCTGGGCCAAATACTGATCATACCAATATGGGAGAATGCGAAGGTATGAGAAAAAACTCTTCTTATCTCTCTGGGAAGTATTTTCTGCAAAGGCAGGCTAATTGACTTTGATCTTGGCCTTGTTCTCAGTTTATGTGTTCACAAGTTTCAGTTAATTTTTTAACTAAGCGACATAAAACAGCTTAAGGATATCATGTGACACATTCTATTTTCTGCTTATTTAAGAAGATTGCTTATCTCTTTTGTTCTGTTTTCTGTTCTTAATGTAACACCATCACAAGAACATAAAATTTTCTAAGCTATGACACAGCTTCACCAGAAAGACTGTTGCTATAACAAGACATTTATTCTTGAATAATCGCTCAGTAAGTCTCTGGAAAGGATTAGATTTTGGAGATTATATATGTTATTAGAGCACAGGAGAACAATTATTTGGGAATAAAGCAAATGTTTTTGAAGTCATCAAAAAAACCTTCATGAATTCAGGAGCCTAAAACAGTCCTCCAGAGTGAATGCCAACTATAAATTATTATTGCTATTGAGTAAAGAGTTAAACCAGAGAGACCATATTTTGAATATAAATTGCTAGAGACAACCAAACAAGGAAAACTGATCCAAGGAGAAAACTGTTTCCTCTGAAGAATGTGTGCAGTTTACAGTCCTCAGCTAGTAAGACCCGATTTGTACAAGGTCTAGCTTACCGGACCCCCAACCTGACTATGTTCTTTTTTATTCAATAACTCATGTATTCAATACAGTACTTAGTAATACAAGTGCACAAGGAAAAATTTATTGTCTCTCTCCCTCATGACTCATTTCTCCTTTC
Source organism: Nothoprocta pentlandii (assembly GCA_013398315.1). Taxonomy (NCBI): domain Eukaryota; kingdom Metazoa; phylum Chordata; class Aves; order Tinamiformes; family Tinamidae; genus Nothoprocta; species Nothoprocta pentlandii. The sequence goes on from VZSG01000037.1 coordinate 2,088,283, forward strand.
CTTTTGACAGGTTCTGGCTACTTCATGCATTTCGACACCAGCGCTGCAGCAGAGGGAAGCACGGCTCTCCTGGAGAGCAGAATTCTGTACCCCCAAAGGGGCTTCCAGTGCTTGCAGTTCTACTTGTACAACAGTGGGCACGAAAGCGACCAGCTCTCCGTGTGGGTGCGGGAGTACACGCTGGACCACCCCAACGGCACTCTGAGACACATCGAAGAGATAAGAGGTGTGGATTGCAACAACATTCCGATTTAGAACCATAGAATCATAGAAAGCTTAAGGTTGGAAGGGACCTCAGAGGTCATCTAGTTCAACCCCCCTGCTCATTTAATCAGTTCTCAATATCCTGTCCAAAGCATTGAAGAAATATATTATAGCAAAGTGACTTTCCTAGTCTTACTCTTTGAGTTCTTCTCTAACCATGCAATTGATTCTCTTCTGGTGAAATTATGCTTGATGGATGCTCAGACAGTCGTTTTTCTGACTACCACCAATTGTCACGAATTACACACTCCTGCATTATCAAGATATTTCTCTCACTAAAATAGCTGGAGTTCTGTAAGCAGACATTTTAACTGTTTGAGAATTGCTGGTATCAATAGCAACAGAGTTAGCTGGTCATTAGAGTAAATTATGTTGAATAAGGCATTAATAATAAAGAAGTGAGAAGCATAAGTGCCCTGAGCTACCTAAGATAACAACCTGAAAACGATAAATAAAACTCATCTTACTTTTGGGGAATGTTAAATATGACTTAACCGATATACATTGTAATATGTAAAGAATTCAGTTAGATCCTGAAGAATATTATGTTTCTGTGTGAGTTAGGAGCCTGTGGTTTATGGAATGAGACGTGGAGGTCAGTCAGTAGAAAAGAGCTTTTTAAGCTAGAATTGCCAAAGGTTTCTTAGTATTAAACTACATTTTCAAATGGTCCTGACATCATTACTTGGTCTTCATTACAGCTACAAATAATTCAGTTTGCTGGGTACATAAGGGTCTTTTACAAGTTCTTTTACAAAACGGATATCAAATCCTGCCTCTACTTCTCTTTGTCCTTTGAGGCTCAGCCACTCCTAATACCTTTTTTTTTATTATTTATTTTTCCCCTTCTTTTCTTTTTTTTTTTTTAATCCCTATTTGCATTTGGGAATCCTTAATATAGGTGTCAGGGCAGCTAATGGCAATATTGATTTCATTTTAGTATGAGCCCTCCAAATGGAAAATAGTGGTATGCTTCAGCTCTTGGTTTTGAGTTTATTTTTTTCTTATTATTTATAACAACAATAATGAAGAAAAGGCAAAAGCTTAAGACTCATATGAGAGATCCATCATGCTGTGTTTAGAATTGCCAGGAACATTTCACATGAATTCTATATTTGGCATTTTTTATTGTAGAAATGTATGGGCCTATATGGTCTTCCAGATGGTCTTCCATGCAAGTGAACGTAAACTAGACAGCAAAAGTCGTTGCTTTGCTGTGCTTATTATTTACAAAGGATGTCATACTCTAATTTACCTTACAAGGCCCTTGAATAGAAGTCTTTGCTTTTGTAAAACTTACTCTTAGAGTCAAGTGAAATTTCCTAGTGCAGCCCCTTATGGAGACAGCACTTAGGTTATGCTGTATAAAATAAATTTTGCAAATGACTGCCTTTAATTGAATGTAATGCCCTCAGACATTTGCTGTGTGAGTAGCAGTTATGAAAAGGCAAACTTCCAGCAAACAATTTAAATATCTGAGAGCAAAATAAACAAATATTTTAGTTGTAGTCTCCTGGAAGGCTCTGCAGCTTTTCTTGCTGAGATGTGTTGTTTATTTAGTTATTTGAATATAACTTGTTCTGATTTTTTCCTCTTTAATTATACAGGTGAAAGCTATCTTTTCTTTATGTGTTTAATTTTCACAACATTAAGATTAATTTAATGCCATGTTCTTTAAAAGTTACAAAATACACAGTCTTTAAAACCATTAATGCTGCTTTTGCTCAAATTAAAGAGCTGCTAGGTGTAAGTATTGAGTCTAATAGGAAAGAAAAGAAATGAAAAATTCAATCTTGCATTGATAATGTTTCAAGAAATGTCACCTCAGGAAATGTGATGGAACTGGAAAATTCGCACAGAGCATTGGAAAGGGCTCTGGAGACCTAGACAGTATCTGACTGACTTGCTGATTTGGAAATCCCTACTCTTGTCTTTCAGGCTCACCTGTGGATTACTGGCAGCTCCATCATGTTTCTCTGAATGTCACAAGCAAATTTCGGGTTGTGTTTCAAGGGGTAAAAGGAATCGGCTTATCAAACGGAGGCCTCTCGATTGATGACATCAATTTGTCAGAAACACAGTGTCCACACCACACCTGGCATATCAGAAATTTTACGCATCTCCTCAACACAAGTCCTGAAGGGACCGCAGGAAAAATATATAGTCCACCTTTCTACTCTAGGGAAGGATACGCTTTTCAGGTCGGCTTGTATGTAAACGGTACCAAAGACAGCCCATTTAATTTAGCAATCTACTTGCACTTGATTTCTGGGGCCAACGATGACCGGTTGCAATGGCCCTGCCCATGGCTACAAGGTACCATGATTCTGCTGGACCAGCACCCTGACATTCGTCAACGCATGTCAAACCAGAGAAGTGTAACAACAGATCCTCTACAAGTATCAGGTTAGTTAAAAACAGATGTGATATCCAATATATAAAACACAGCAAAAGAAATATGAAGTCAGATTGTCTATTGCTCACAGCAACAATACAACTGATCTATGGACAAGAAAAGAAATGAACCAGTAAGTAGGTTAAGCTGGGATTTTAGAGGTGATCTGCATAGGGTGGATCATCCCCCCTGAAATTTCTTTTCTATGCTCTGTGAAGGTGCATTTATAGGTTCTATTATGAGAATAAAGGTTCTCCAGAAGACTTGAAAATTAAAAATACTGAGTTAACAATATACACAACTGATATACCAAATAAAAATATAGCTATTAAACAAGCTCCCTTACTCAAGGCAGAGGGAACATTTGTGTCGGTGCTAATCTCCAGATGGACAAAGTACTGATTCACATTCCATAATCTGCACATGTTCAAGGTGTAACAAGATAAGGAGCAATTGTCCACAATAACACAGAAAGGGGGCAGTTCAGGTAGAGATATAACTCTGAAAACAGGGTCTGTGTATTTATTAAAATGAAACCCCATATTCAGCACTGTATAAAGATTGGATTTAGGCCAGAAACACTTGGTGCATTGATAGAAGGGTTTTACCAAAAGAAACAGACTCTATCACTACATTAGTTTCCTAAGCTTTCAGACAGTAACATTAAGAGAGGAAGGAAGGCACCAAAATGTCTAAGTCATAGTGTTACATGTGTGGAGAAAAAAAAAAAAGATGTGATTGACATTCATTTTTCTATGACACTCAGTCTCTAAGTAAAAGCAAAGTGTGGGTAATGTAGCATGACTAAATGGCCTCCTTGTCAGCAAAAGGTCACATCTCCCACAGAGAGCTGATGTTTTCCCTGTGCTCTCTGCTGCGGTGGCCGCCGTGCTCAGCCCTTTCCCTTCCCTCATGCTCTGGACTTTGTACTGTGTTTGCCTTCTGCCCCTTCTCCCTTGTTTATTTGTACTCTGCTGCAGCCTTAGAGTCCCAAGTGGGACCTTGGTGCAGGAGTGGGAGTCTGGAGTCCCTTCTGACTCTAACCACGACAGACACTGGAGCAGGCAGTTTCTTCCTCTTGTCTGTGTCAGGCAATATTTTATGAAATATATGAATCATATAATATTTATTATATTATATTATATTATATTATATTATATTATATTATATTATATTATATTATTATTTTGTATATATAAATATTATAGACAGATTGATCATTGCTCCTAATTTCTGTTTCACATGATTTGTCTAGTTTTCTATATCCATGATATCAACGCGCAAATAAGCAGAGGCAGGCAAGGTAGGGCCTTGAAAGACGGTCTTTCTCAGTTTTTTAGAAAAGTCTCTGTTCTACTGTGTAGCAAAATCAGCAGAAAAGTGGGACTGTTTAAAAAAAATATCATGAGTGGCCCTACATTCACGTGCAGTTCATGTTTTCCAGAGTCCACATCAAATTACACTTGGGATAGACCAGACAAAGTGGGATCAACAGCTCATTTTCCCAATGGAACTGCATTCAAGAGAGGTCCAGGAAGTGGAACAAATGCATTCTTAACTCATCAGAGACTTAGGAGCCGTGACTTTATTAAAGAAGACGGAGTTTTTATTCTTTTAACCATAGAAGGTATGAACACCTTGATGGCAGCTGTTGTTGTTTGTAACACAATAAATATGCAGTGAAACACACTTGCTAAGTCACTAGTGCTGTAGATATAAATACACATGATGTATTTATATACGAATAGTCTGGGAAGTCAGTAGGACTAGTCAAATCTGAAGTCAAAGCTAAAGTCAAATCACATTTTTTGAAATCTGTGTATTGCCTAAAATATGTATATCTCCTGTGTAGGCCATTAATCTCATGTGTAGGTTAAAATCTAATTGTATAGTATGATGTTACTCCTGGATGAAATATTTTAATAGAATATTCTGCAGAAAATTATCTGTTTCTTAAAAATGTAAAAGTCCATTTTCAGTATACAGTATGCTCCTGAAAGTTAAAAAAGCTAGGTATTCATCATACTAGATGAAGGCATAATTCACAGGTTATTTTTCTCTTTATTATTCTAATTTACTATTAGAATAAGAGGAATAATAGCATAGAGTGAAAAGCTTGTATCTTTTTGCTTTCCTCATGCAGATATATCACATCTACTGCCACTTCAGCCAAGTGTTTCACCCACCTTTGTTACAAATACTTCCATTGCCAACACCATCATGCCTACCTCCAGCATCACCACCACCACTATCACATCCACCACCACCAAGTCCACCCCCACTGCCCAGTTCACCACCACTGCCAAGCCCACCACCACCACCATGTCCACCACCTCCACCACTGCCAAGTCCACCACCACCATGTCTACTGCCTCCACCCCTGCCAAGTCCACCACCACCACCACCATCACCACCACCACCTCCACCACCTCCACCAAGTCCACCACCACCACCACATCATCTCTCACAACAACCTCTATTACACTGACTCCAGATATAGGTATTCCAGATCCTTGTCCAGACAACCCTTGTGAAAATGACGGCATTTGCATTATTATAGATAAAGCACCTGTGTGCAGGTAAGTGTCTTTATTGACTCTCAAAAACAATTTGGTGTACTTAGTAGAATGAATCTCTGTTCCTAATGAAGGGAAGATAAACTGTAGTTATTTAAGGCAAACATTTCCAACTACTACTGCAGGAGACTAAGTTTATGATCAGCCTCGGCAACATAGAAATTCCTAGACTTGACATTTGACTGTTTTGAAGTATTCTGCTTGAACTGGCTACAAGTTATATCTAAAACATATTTATTATTTTCAGTAATGTGTTAATCCAGTTCTATAGAATGTACTAGAGGAATCCCTACAGCCAAATTTAAAAGATATGAGTTAAAAATAGATGCAAGTTAAAGAAATTTGCATTTTTATCAGTGGAAAATACTTTTCAATGTACCTTAGTGAGAAAATCAACAAAGGCATTAGTTCAGAATTTGATCATCATGACCATGAATTACCAAAGTATTACTGCTTGCCTTTGAAACAAGTGATGAGGACTGTTTGGTGTGCAAGAAAATGAGTAACAACTTCTATTTAATTCACTATGGATTCACTTATATAAACTACCTGGGGATTATGATCCTTCCAGCTCCAGATGAAATCTGAGGCTGAAGATAGTAACAACGTAGGGTGAAGCTGAGGCAAGGCAGGTAGACTGTGGCAGCGCTGCAAGGTGAATGTCTAAAGGCCGAGAACAAGAGTCAGTATGACTCATGGCGTGTTGTATCTCCCTATTTAGAAACCTTTAAACACAGTTCTATAAGGGGGCTTTTGCTGCCCATTGGAAACAGGTCATAAAAAATGTCAGGAAGCTGTTCCAAGAAGAAGAACAAAATACCTTGCAGAACATTATGCTTGATTTCAAAGTTATGAAAAGAAAATCTTGCTTCCTACTCTCTCTGAAGTATTTTAAGCATTAGTGCATATGTGATCCTCTTTCCATCACTTAGAAGTTGTGACCTCAATTTTCTCTCTGGTTTCTTACTGGGAAAACTACATGGGATATGATATGTAACTCCTTGTTTAACTCTGACAAAACTTCCCACGCAAAGTTCCCCAGCAGACTTGCAGTGCACTGCAAAAAAAATCATTTTCAGAGTGAAGAATGCAGTTTTGAATAAATGGTGTAGACAGGAATTGTAGAAAAACGGTAACATAAGGCACAATCAGTGTTAAAAAGAGACAGGTAAGAACTCAGCTACATTGCACATATATTTCAGTTAGATCCTTGGGACCATTGTATCCTCACTGTATGATGTGTTTAGGATTAAAAAACCTCCAAACCTTCATTTCTCCAGCTTATCCAGCATGACTGTCAGCTCAGTATAGATGGTGTTCTCCCAACTAAGGTTTGGTTCAGCTGCCTCCTGCTCAGGAACACTTTGAGAGGTTGGGCTGTGCTTAATTGCTACATAAGATGAGCTGAGAATTTCAGAAACTACAATAATAAAGAAACAAAAAAAACCCAAAGAAACAAAAACATGAGGAACCAGAAGCATGAAGTTTGCTAGAGGGTGGTAAATACGAGTGGACTGGCTAATGATAGCAGTGCAAAACTTCTGGGCCAGTTCCACTAGGACTTTATTCAGCACCTCTGAATAAAGGCTTTTTATAAGCCTTATAAAGGCTTTTTATAGCCTCATAAAGGCTTTTTAAAATTGACTGAGTGAAAGAGATAGAAGGACATTGTATAAAAGCTGAACATGAGAAAAGGCAGAATTGCAGAAGGACAAGAAGGTAATAATACAATATTTGGTAATAGTACAAGCAAATACTGCAGGAATAGGGGTTCTAGTGACAGTAACAGCAGAAGTACCAGGCTGGTATTTGGGTTTTCCTGCAGAGGGTCCTTATATAGAGACAACCCGTAGAACAGGGGGAAGCTGAAAGCAGCAAATCCAGATGCTCATCTGTAAGGATGGGAGGCCACTAAAGACAACTTTGAAGTAGAAGTCCATTTTAAGATAATTTCATGATGGTATAGAATATGGAAACAGTGTATCGGGGTAAAACAAAACCTCTTAATTCCTTTTAGTGGATACCACATGTTTATTCTTTTATTTTGTAGGTGTCCAGCAGGTGATAATTGGTGGTACATGGGAGAAAAGTGTGAGAGGAAAGGCTCAACTCAAGAAAATACTGTAATAGCGGTTTCTTCAACCATAACTGTATTTGTTGTTATGCTTATTGTCACTATCACAAGCATAGTATGCCTTAAAAAGAAATACAGCCAAAAGGAGAAAACCAGAGAGAATCTGGTTCTAGAAGAAGTAAGTATTTTGCCTCTTACATCAAAGACAGTTTCTAAATATCCTTTTGAAGGAAAAAAAAAAAAAAAAAGAAAACAAGCAACCTCCTCCCAAACAACAGCACTGATTTCTCCTCTTAGGAAACTAGGAGTAGTCAAAATTGGTAAAAGGCAAATTGGAGGAACTGGAGATATTTTGAAGTCTGGCACAGGAATTAAAAAAAACTATTAAACAACAAAAAGCCAGTCCATTCAAATGTGCCTCCATCATTCTACCTGCTCTGATGGCATCCCAGATTAAGAGGGAGAGTTGGAGCCAAGGTGCTGATTTTCAATATTAACTGGGTCTGTCTTTTGCTTTGTGGATTTGCATTTCACCTATTACTTGCACTTTACAGCTCACACCTTAAGACACCTAGATCATTGTATAGTGGTAAAACATAGAACCCAACCCACAAAGCAAAACAGAACAAATCCCCAGACCTTAAACAAACAAACAAACAAAAAGAATCTTAAAAACAGTTTCTCTGTTGAATGGCCATTCTTTTCACAAGGAACGAAGCAGACAGAAAAGCCAAGGCCTAGTGAGAGGTAGGAGGCAACTGGCTAAAACAGTTCTGAAGTCTGAGTCAGAAGGTAGTGAGTGTAAGATATATTTTGACATTATTTCATAAGAGGTTTTATAAAGTCTCAGGCATGCAAACTCTTACTTTAAATTCTCTGATTTCCAAGTCATCCCCGGAAAGAGCAAGAATGTTATAACTTAGATTCACAAGACACAGGAGAAATTTTGTAAATGAGTTGAAAAGTAACTGCCTTCCATTCCTCTCTGATTGCCTTTTTGTATTTTGTCCTAGTAGAGTATGTGATGCTCTGTTGAAATACAGTATGTCTGCAGTATGTTTGTGCATTGCCACATACCTAGCACAGTTACTTTTTGTCTTTCCAATAAAATATTTTGGTTTCTTTCCAAGTAACGTCCTCATGTGATACACATATTTCCCTTCCACACACACCCGTCTCTCAATATGTGTTTTTTTTTCTTCCCCATTTAGACAAAAACATCCTTCTGAAGATACTGAAGATAAATGGATAAGACTCACGATGGACATCACTGGAAAACCACAACTGCATTATTATTCTTCTTGTTATCATTATCTCAGTCACCATGCTAAAGGTTTGTAAAGTCTGTAAAATAAAGCACCATTTGGATAAAACACTGTGTTAAAGCCAGCTATGGGGAAAGGGCTAAAGGTGGGGAAAGAGAAGATTCAGGGTAGAGTGGACAGGAACAAGCACTGGAAAATGGAGAGACCAGCAAGCAAAATAAGTTTGGGGGCCAGCAAGTGGAGATGAGACTGCAGGTAGGTCTAAGTGCCCGCAGTCAGAATGACTGGTGTGCAGAAGTCTGTGGGTCAATATTTGGAGGGACTGTGGGCCGTGGGGCTCACAAGTTAAGTGCCTGGAGGTGCTGGAGTGTGTTTATGTGTGTGTTGAAAGGTCTAGGCACCAGTAACTGCAGAAGAGGCTATGGGTCACAGGGCTGTAGGTCTATCTTGTCAGCAGCTGGAGAGATCTAGGCATGCTTGTATTCCCCTAGTGAATGTAATTCTCTCTCTGCATATATGTAATTGGAAAGTCCAAGCTAGACTAGCCAGTGAGATGGAGGAGCCTTGCATCTGGCATGATTCAAGGTCTGAACCAACGGCTAGGTAAGGGCCCTAGGGTCTGGGCATGGCTGCTAGGTGGACTGAGAGCCCATGCCAATAGTCAAGGGTTCTGTGATTGGAGAAGTGCTTGTGAAATGAATGTGTGAGTGTATGTATCCTTTTCCTTAGCAATCCAGAGGCTCAGAGCGCGCAAGGCTGGGCTCCAGCAGCCAGGAAGGAGTAATCTTCCTAAGGTTCAGGGGTCCACTGGTTTCATGGGCTTCCTGGACATGGAATGGAGAAGACCTGGAACTAGAAGAAGTGCAAGAGGTCCTCTGAGTCTGCAGAGGAAGCCTGCAGTCACCACGGGCACAGGGCATCTCTTCTGCAGGATTTTGGGGGCTCCAAGACATAGGATTGCCAGCACTGGGAATAACAGGTCATAGCAAGTGGCTGGGAGGCTGATATGTGAATATGTTCACATTTAAAGGTCAGCAACTGCTGATTCCCTAGGATGGGTATGGTGATCATAACATTTGTTATGTAATTCACCTCAACTCTGGGCAAAAGTAATTGAAATATATGGGAATTTGATGAGGGAACTATTTTTCCTCTAAATGCACAGTTCAAAACAACGAATGTGTTTGGTTCTGCACTGACATCATATATGTAGCCCTCCACTGGTTTATATTCTCTGAAGTGTAGTTAATATATTTAAAGCATTCATAGCTCATTTTATCGGCTTTTGTTGGAACCCAAGGATTTGTGAAAATAGACAAAATTACAGAAATTTTTCAAAGCTGACAGACATCCTGGATAGAAAGATACACAACGATAGCTGTCTTAAAATAACTTCCTATTTTGACATGTCTTCATCAGCAGTTTTCATGCAAATAATCCTTCAAATACTCTATTAAGATATGCACATAGATTTACATGGAGTTAAGAAGAGACAAATGAGACCATTTCATAAATTGAAATCTGGCTAAAATGTTTAAGAATTATAAAACAGTGAGCATTTTGTAATTTTCAGTGTTAACTATTTGTGACTGCAGAGACTTTTATACTTTTTGGAATCCAGATTGCACAAAAACAAATGTAAATGCTACCTGATTTCTAAACTCTCTTGTACCTTCATTAAGAGAAAGTTAAATATGCAGAGCAATATATTATAACATATTTTCCAAGATATCAAGTCCATAGAGTATCTCATAGAATGGGAGACTTCCATGGAAAGACGTAAGCCAATGCTTACTCATCTCAAACAGGAATCAGTGAAGAGTTCATCAAAATGAGCCTCACGGTCCTCATAAGAACAATTTACTTCACGGTGATGTGCAGATTCCCCAGAGCTAAACAGTTTTTTTTTTAATAGCAGTAACCAACCTGGTCATTTAATCAGACTCCTATTTCTTTTATTGAAAACACCTAAAAATATTCAAGACGAATGCTTGTTTCACTTTTAATTACAGAAAAAAACACTCAAGAAGTTCCATGGCAGATTTTAGAGTGCATTTTTATTGTACATCACAAATGCAACACCACCAACTCAAATTCCCGAGACAAACGAGTTTGTCCCAAAAGCCATAGCACAGCTGGCTTACAGTAATGGTATTCTTCTGTCAAGAAATAAAGTGAGAAATTAAAAATACACAGGTGGTTTGGAAAATGAAGCATTATGTTGCTGGAGCTTTCTTCTTCATGAGCTTTCCTTGGATTCCTGCTGTAACACCTCAGTAATGGTCACCTCTTGTAAAAGTAACACTGAAAATTCCCTAACCTAAGGCATGAAGAGCCCATCTGGAGGTGGCTGCCAGGCATGAGAAGATTTTTCCAACATGGTTATGAGGGTTGAGCCTATTTTTTTTAGTGAAATAGCTTCAAAGGGGAGGCATGGACTTGAAGTAGGAGGCACTGAGTTAGAGGGAGCAGAGCTCCTCACCACACGTTGTTACCACAACAGGCTGTCTAAAAGCCACACAGGAGATTGTAGTCCTATTTAAGAGATTGGCTGTTTCCTTTTCTTTCCTAAAGCAGATTTATTTGCAGAAAGTTTTAATAAAAACCGTTATTGTAAGCATCTGTGTATGAAATCTCTGAGATACTAATATGATACTAAACCCTGGCAGTGTTAAACCTGCCCCAACTACCTTTTCTTTTCCCACCCCTCTCCCAGCTGTGGTGATTCAAGTTGGACGCTGCAGCACTTGCAGACTTGTGTTTATGCCTGTTTCTCTGATTCCATCAGGAGTTATGGCATGGGGTTAACCCCCCAAAACAAAACAGTCAAGCCAGTGGCTCAGATTTGAAAGGAAAAACAGTAGGTTTTTCTCTTTCTCCCTTTGTTTTCAAGAATCTCACTATTGCAGGTACATCTTCTAGAAATGCTATCTAATGTCCCATCTACTCACCCACAGCTTCATCCCCCTGATACAGGCACACCAGACCAATTTCCCTGCTCTCTGCACCACACAGAGCAACTCTGCTGTCTATCAGCTATTGCACAAGGAGTGAAGAAACACATCTAAATGTAGATAAGGGACTGATCCTGACTACCACCTATTTTGTTTCAGCTAAACATTTTGGGTGTCTGGTACCACTTATGACATACTATATAGTTCAAGAATGCAACGCAAGAGTAAGGAATTGCCATTTTTAGGTGGAAAGAGTCTGTGAGGTCAAAACAAAGAAGCCTTACCTGCTTTCCTAATATCTACTGTTTTCCACTACTAGAGAACAGGCACTTTGCTAAGAAACAGATGTCACATGTCTGGTGGCAGGACTTCATTTAAAGCAGCTTTTTTTTTCTTAAATAGTCCCTTATTTCTGTCCAAGTGTCCAAGTTCTGTCTACTTGGAATGCACTTTCAGGCTTTTTTAGTGCTAGTAGAACAGTCCAAATGAAAAGATAGCCACCAAGTAAACAAAATACTGTTTTTGAAGAGTCAATTGTCAACGCTCAATTGTTGTTTCTCAAATTTAAAGTTGGAGCTTAAAGACTTTCAGAGTTTTGGATGCAGTGATGGCAAAATATTTTTATTCTGCCCTGATTGCTTATGAATTCATGAAAAAAAATGAATATAGGGTGCTGATTTGCCCACTTCCTTCAACTACATATCTATGAGTTTATTATAAAGTGTAACACAAGTCAAATGTTAACAGTTTTTGTGAAAGAAAATTACAAGTTCTTTGGAGCAGATGATACATCATCTGCTGTCCTTGTCTGCTCCCTTTCTCATCACCATAGCATGAACTGGTTAAAAATAAAAATTACAACAGTGGTTCAGACTGATCAGCCCTCCCACACCACAAAATAGTAATTTGCTGGTTTACAAAGAGTGTCCCTGGGTTACCCCTGATCAGTTTCTTTTGTATTAAACATCTTCAAAACCACTGTCTACTTTTTTTTTTTTTCTGAATTTTCTTTCATAAAATGCATGAAAAAATCTATACCCATTTGATTTGTTTTTCAAGTCAAAGTTCATTACTTAGAACAAGCGCATTACGACAGGTATCATACACACTGCAAACAAGTTTCCATTTTAGTTTTCATTTGCTCATAAATTCTTAAACTCCTATGTGAGGTGAAACAGCCCCGGCCTTGGACTTGGCCCATTGTGAAAACAGAACAATGTCAAAGAAGTTTAACTTGAATAGTTGGAACTTAAAAAAAACAAAATCAAACCTTGTTATTTCCCTAGTTTGCAATGCTGACTCATGAGCACGTACATATTTCTGCTATTTTAGGGCAGTATTCATGGGAAGGGGGCAGGATAACTACAATTCATCATACTTACATGTTATCTCTTTTAAAAAAATGGGATGAAACATTTTGATTAACATTTTAATGATAGCTGTTCTGTTTAAAGGTCACTAATATGTAACTAAAAGGAGCCATCTTGTTCTTTCAGAGCTCTGTGCACATGCACGTTCCTGTGATTTTTTAGCACCATCTGGATCTATGTAGCCTATGCTACAAAAAAATAAAAAAGAAAGAAAGAAAAAAAAAATCAAATCTTGTCAGCAGCGTGTCCTGCTCTTCATCTGTGATTGATTTTTTTCCTACTAGTTGTCATGCTGTGAGCACTCAGGTTTTGGAGGCAGACTTCACTCATGTACATGGTGTTTGCTCGTGCAGAACGGAGCGTTACAGGCTACATAAAGTAACACTGGAACTGGGATGGGGACAGGGAAAATAAACGTGTCTCACCTGGTTAAGAAACCATCTCTACGGGCAGCTGGAGCAACTATGGGTCTGACTTGGTCAAAAGGAGAGCGACCGTGCTTAAGTTTTAACATGTGTGGAATGAAGTGGAAAAAGAAGTCTCTGGGGTAAGAAAATATTATTTTTAAGAGAAAAAGGGCCTTCTAAAAAAAATAGATAGCAAATACCCACCGTAGCTCACTGCTCACCAGACTAGAGGCTGTTTCTCCCAAGTAGCTGCTCCTTTGCAAACAGGAACTGTGAGCAATTCCTGCTGCTGAGGACCCTGCCCATTTGCGCTGCTGTCCATAAGCTCTGGTCTCACAGCAAAACTAATTCCCTACTTTTTTTCTCAGTTTTAAACCCACTTGCTGGAATGCACCATTGCCTAGGGTAGAACATAAAATTCTCACTTGCCTTGGCAGACTTGCTGTAGGAACTTGTGAAGCCCCTAAGTCATAGCAGACCAGATGATACTTTATATTTTTCCCCCAATGTTTTGAAGTGACTGCAAAGATCACAAAAGTGCCTTTGACCAGGTGAGTAAACTGGGATCCCAACGAGGAAGCCGCTAGTGCCTTCTCACGAGGAAAGTCATACGCATGTTTTCATCTAAGCCTTAATCACATCCAAATGCCCAGAGTAGGAGGTGCCACTTGTTTTCTTACAAGAAACATTTCTTGGCTTCTGATTTTACATCCATGTTGTACAAATATGTCACAGAAGAGTCAGATCATGCCCAGATCGTCTGAGGCTGGATCTATATATTATTAGTTTTCTGCCTTGATTCCCACAGCATCTTGATGACCCAGTACAGCAATGTGGAGAAAAATGTATTTTTTTTTTCATTCCATAAATATTATTGAGGTTCAAGATACTTTCACATTCCTCATTAGGGTGCCAACAAGGCCATTTCCAGACTGGGTGACCAAAGGGAGCGACATGGTGCCCTAAGGCAGCCAACGTGTGAGTTGTCAGCCCTGGTCTCCTGATTCAGAGGCAAGGAGGGAGCTCGAAGCACTGGACTGTCCCATGTATGTCACCTTCCTCCTCTGGAGCAGAAATGCTAACCTAGACCATGCAAACCTGTCCTTACAGCAGCTGCATGCAAACTCTTCCCCAGAGGGGGTTTCCATTGGGAAGGATCAGCATTTCCCAGCCAAATCCACTTCTCTGGGAAGCTCTCAGCATCTCCATGCAGAGCCCAGGGCCAAACAACGAGCTCGGCTGGGAGCTGAGGTGCGGAGGGGAGCTGCTCGGACAGGACTGCAGCTCCCGAGGGAAATGCAGCAGTCTAAAGACCAGCATTGACTGCAATGAGTCTGGGACAAGGGTGAGGACTCCTGCTGTTTTGGGATCCAGGACAAGGTTCCCCTATCCCATGCACACAGCATACGGATGCCAGCACAAACCGCCTCACTGAAGAGCTCAATTAATAAAGCTGCAGCCTAATTAAAGCAGAGCG
>VZSG01000037.1:2113759-2147745 GCA_013398315.1 Nothoprocta pentlandii
TTTCCTCAATTTATTGGAAACACAATAAAATCAGAGCTATTAGGAGGCCCAAATGAGAGTGCAGAATAAATCGCTGTCAAATCAGATGGAGAACACACAGTCCATCAGTGTTCTGCATTAGTCCAACTTGTTGCAGCTCAGCGGTGTCGTTTATTCCAGCAGCCTCTCTACATTATAAGTTACGTAGTTGTAAACTATATCATCAGGTGTAATAAAGTGTGATTTAACTATGGGGCAGGTGAAAAATGTGAAGAAATTAAACTATTACTTTTCATTATTTCAGGTACAGGTGCCATCCATGCTTGATCAATTATCAAAAGCCCAAGCTAAGGCTATTGAAACAAGACAAAGTATTAAAGATAGACATGGGTTTAAGCCTTAATGTTCCCTAAGTTCACAGCATCTGATAAGAAATCCTCTGCATTTTAAAATTTTAAATTCTTATTCTATCTTTTCCTTCCCAAAATGCTCTTGGTTCTTCGCAAATCTGAAAATCTCACACCAGGAATTGCCTAATTTTCCTGCATGATAAGGTTACACCAATAGTTAGGGTATATAAAAAGTGTTGGAATAGTTCATTTCAGCTAAACTGAAAACAAGATACAGAGAACTTGTGTTTCTGAAGTCAGTAGTGTTAAATATAATACATACATATATTTATGTATTTTTAAATGAAAAAGCTATGTAATTACAGTATTTTACATGCCTGACACCTAGATATGTTCTAAAGAGATACTCAGAAACCCTCCTGCTTCAGTAAATCAAATGAAATGGTATTTTCCTTATTAAAATTTTTGCTTCAGAATCCAGAATATTTTTCTTCTTTTTTGTCTTTTTTTAAATCTTTTTTTTTTCAAATTTCAAAGAAGTATTTCTATGCCCAATCTAGCTTTCCAATTTATTAAGAGACCAGCTTTTAATTCTATTGAAGGATCTCCAAGAGAAGATTGTACCCAAGTCTTTGGACTTGGGTCTTTGGTAAATAGGGTCTATTTACCAAGGGTCTAAACTTGGGTCTATTGGTATATTACCTAGGGTCTAAACTTGGGTCTGTTAGGTAAACAGATACCTCTTGGGTCCAAAGCCCAGCAGATCCCTTAGGAAGTCACTGAAGTGTCATTATACAACTGCTTTGAATTTTCATGGCTCCCCACGCACTATATTTTGATAGGTATTGGGAGCTGCTGTGCAAGCTCTTTCAGCGTAAGTCTTGTGCTGACAAATCATGACAAGTCCCATCTGTAATGACTAGCAAAATGCACATAGTGCAGTAGAGATGAAGCATTGCTTCAATACTGCCAAAAGGTTTGCAAGGTGTCCACTTCATAAGACATTCAAACATAAGGACTTGAAACTGGCTTGAAAAGAAACGGATTTCAGGCTAGCTCATTTCTAAAACAAGCTACCAAAGATGTGACTGGATCAGCACAGAACTGAAATGAAGTGCAGAAATGAAGAGCTCGATTTATGCAAGAAAGCTGATACCTCTGCCAAGAGCTTTTGTGTATCAGGTTGGCATTATCAGGTTAACGTAACTTAATTATGAGCTCCAAAAATAAAAGCATTTAGAAATGAAGTCACAACTGAGCAGCTCCTGCGCGTACGAGTGACCGAAGTGGAAGAGTTCATCAGGCTGCACGACGGGCTCGAGCCCATTCGTGGAATCAGCGGGAGTTTCGCCTCAATAAGCAGTGCAGGATTAGGCTGTGCTGCGCATCCTGACTGCACTAGCTGGAAACACAGAACAGATGTCAAGTAAATAGGGAAGTGTGGGACAAAACAGAAATAATTGTAAAAATGTGCCCAAGGATAAAATAAATTGATCGTAAGACGCCAACAAACGTTCTTATATAAGACAAAATGAGTCTTTGTACTGGTTTGGCTTTTATTCTCTTGCTAATATTGCATAACAGAATTACACTGGCATGATGAGGAGGGGGGATAATAAAATAACTTATCAATGCACTATTAACTCTACATGCTCTTACCTAATAATAAGATATTGATGTCTCCTTTAATGCGTGTCCCATTGTTGAGAACTTCTCATTACCTCGAAGAAGCATACACAAAATGGCTTTTTTAATATACTCATGGCCATGAACACTTGGCGCTAAAGACTTGCTTAAATGGTCAAAGATATCCTATTTAAGAAACAGGAAACACTTACATTGCACATTACCAACATTAGAACGGAATCTCATTATCCATTAGCCAGTATTAACACAATTTATAACTTACTTTGAGCTTTGCAGAATTTCTTGATCTTTGGCACATCATCAGCTGAGAATGTGGGTGCTATTTCTCTGCTCATCAGTCTGATATTATTAGCCAGCATTATTGTCCTGAGTGTTTTCCTCTAGATGCAGAGAAGTGTCAGGAGATTAACTCGTAAATAGATTAACTAATAAATACATACCAGACTACTGTCTTTATAGCATAAAAAGCTGCTTAGGAAAGAGAAAGTACAAGCAGAATCAAATTCAAAGAAAATAATATTAGATTTGCCTATTTTATTATGGCTTGGTGAGTGAAATCTGCACTGAAAGAGGATTTAATAAAGTTTCAGCATCAGAATCCAAAACAAGTAGAAACAGCTTTGGAATTTCATCTCTTCTCTATCCCTCTATATACTGCTCGAACTGATACCTATGTTCTGTGAAGAAAGAGATGTGTACTTTGGAGTTGGGGCACTTCTAACTTTGAAGAAAAATAGACAACTATTTTTTGCTTTGTCCTCAAAAGGCTCATCAGACACTTGGGCTTTGCCAGACATTCTTCTAAACACTCTAGACCAGACAACTCTTGTAAACCACACACAGTCAGAGGAAGTAATCATGTCAGAAACCATAATTTTTTGAAACAAAAAGCAGGGAAACACCACTTTGGTTTCTAGTTTCTAAAGCCCTTGATCATTTGTTAGCTTACAGAAGTCAAAAGGAAGTGCTGGCAAGAAAGTTGGCTATTCAGAAGTGCTATGAGAAAATGCTTTGGGGAGGAGAGAGTATAATTAATATCAATCATCTAGAGAAAAACAACAACAAGAAAAACAATTATACAATCAAAATCTCCATATGAGCAATACCAGCCCCCATGACGTGCTGCTGACTCCTAGGTAAGAGAACTGAAAACAAGTCACTGCTTTACCATGCTATGCTGAAAGGAAAAGCATGGGAACTCAGCTGGGAAGGAGCTCCATCTCTGACACCAGGCTGAGTCCTCAAAGCCAGACCAAACCCATCCTCCATTTCATAGATTAATCGAATTCCAGCCTCAACTGGCTCAATTTTTCCTTAAATATTTCTGACAGACCTTCATGTTTTGATGACGTCTGTCTCGGATATAGCAACTTCTACACATAAGTCAAAGCTCTGCCTCGAGAAGCTCTCCCTGATGCTCTATTTGGTCATTGCCGATGTCGGCACTAAGCAATGAACCTGCACCAGCCCTGCATGAAGAGCCTTTCTGTTTGGGCTGGTGTCATGGAAGGGCAGCAAGACTACTCAAAGAAAATTCTGTTTTCAACAGGGAGGATCCAGAGCCAAATAACAAGAAAAACTTGGCAAGAGGATGTGGAAATATTGGTACATTAAGGTGGAAACAGTTAGTCTGAGCTCCACAAGCAGCCCAGACACCCCCGCTGGGCACTGAGAGCAAGAGACATCAGCAACCACAGGCCAGCACTGTTCTGGCTCCAAAAAATAGGATCTTCTGGAGTGGAACCTTAAGGAAAAACTGTCAAAACCTCACTGCTCTGATGGTTTTAGAATTTCTCCTTATTCCCAATGTTCCTCATCAAATGCTTGGTCTTGAGGAGGGCAGTGAGAACTTCTCAAGTATGTCCTGTGCCATCTCCAGATGTGTTCCCCTCCCAGGATTTCACATCTGGGCTCTGAGCCGGGGCACAAGGATCCTGCCCAGCTGCTGCTGAGCCAGGCACCTCCTGGGTGCTGAGATGCAACCATCAAGAGATCCCATTCGCCTCATCCTGAGCAAGACCAAAGCTCTTTAAATCTCATTTAAATCACAGGAGATATGGCAGAATTTTTGCACAACTCCTTGGAGGATATACCTGGAGGAAAGTGCTTCAGAGCACTGCATGTGGGTATCCCTTGAAGGGCAGACAGTAAGGAATTGCTCTCATATCATATGGAGGTAACTCTGAATAGTTTTTTTCTGGTATTAATTACAGAAGACAATTATAACAGAGCTAATAACTCTGGTAACAATGCTGACAAGAATTTTTTAATCTATTCACTAACAGACATTCCTTCCTGTTTTACATTACATTCATTCCAGGCCAGTCCTGCAGAAGGTAAGAAAACTATATTTGCTGACATGTCCATTTGAAGTTTCGATTTTCAGTCACTCAAAGGGTGGTCAGTCAAAGACAGCTCAATGAAAGGATATTTTTACAATGCCTCTTTCCTCCTGTGCACTCTCCAGAAGACGTTAACTTTTCTGTAAATGCCTTTCATGCAATCTTTATTCTCTTGCAAATAGAAGTATTTGCTCTTGGGACATGCAATATTTTGATATTTCCTCACTAAGCAAAATGAGGAGGACAGATGGCAAGTCCTACAGCTGTTAGCACAGAATGGGATGACAAGGAAGGGAACAGGGATGTGCTAGAGCACTCATGGAGGTCGCCTATGTTATTATTTCCATGCCTGTGTTACTCTAAGCTCCTGTTAAGCCACTGTTGTGAGTGAAGCTCCCTCTTGCAAGTGTCCGTCCCACCAGAGATCCCCACTCTGCAGTGCACCCCTGTGACTGGCACAGTGAGGATGACTCCGGACCGCAGACGTGCCTTGTGATCAGGCCTCATCCATGCAGAACTGGGACTCAACACCACAAATGGCACTGGCAGAGCAGAGGGAGAATATTTCAGTAATACTTACCATTGCAAATTAAAAAAAAAAGAAAGAAAAAATAATGCATATAGCTTTTCATACAGCTGAGAGACAAAACATAGTCAGGGTTACAATAAAGCTTAAATCCAAAATAATTACATTCTGTCACAACTCCTTCCACACAGCCCAAGCTACCAAGGAAGCGAGCTGATAGCAGATGAGGAGAGACACGATCTGCTCCAGAGCTTCCTTCAAACCCAACACTAAAACTTCCAAAGGTTTGAAATCAGGAGCAACTAAATCTCTTAATGCTCTCTGAAAAGCAATCAGCTCACCAAATGCATCAGTCAACAGCCTCCAATATAAAATAGTCAAACCGTGAAAAGTTGCTACCATAATCTTACTTTAAAATCCTAAATTCCTTTACATTTTGAGGATCTGATGGCACTGACTAGAGGCAGATAGACTCAGACAGGGCAGAAACTGCATGAGCTTTTGCAGCTCAACTAAACACACCTCTTCCACTCTTTGCACACAAACAGCTTAACTTTATGAAGATTTGTTCTTGCAGCAAAACTATCCAAGAGATACAGCCAAATCCAAACTCATTTCATTTCTAGCCAAATTCTATTTTGATGCAGGTTACTAGAAGCTAATCTTCCATCGGTATTTTCCATACATGGAAATGAACAAAGAAATCGATATTAAACAGTATTTATCATACTAAATAGAAATTCAATCAAATGGAAATTTGTATAAAATAAAATCAATTAAAACAATCCCTTTAAAAAACCTTTACCTGTGTGAATATAACCTTTGATTCTCTTTGAAGAGATGAAAATCTTATAATTAAGCAAACTTAACAGAGAGAGTGGATTATCTTTTTCCCATTTCCTTGCACTTGAAATGTCAGTCTCTTCATGAACAGAAAATCTTCTCCTATCAAACAAGTTCACTTTCTTGTTCTCACATGCTCAGAAAACTTATATTTTCAGTATTGCAAAAGTACTTACTTAAATTGTCCAGTAAGCAGCAGACAAGGAGCATTTTTATTCATGCTTGACTTATATGTGTGTATATATATACACACACACATATTAACACGAGCACAAATATACACTTGCATTGCATGTTTTAACATACATTTAACGAAAAAATAACTAAATAGAGGCTAGCCTGCTTTAAAGAATTTTTTAAATTCATATTCCAAGCTTTAGGGACCACTCCTTAGGGACCACTCTCACCTGAAATAACTTATGGTGAGGATAAAAGGGAAGCCATCTAAAATATTCATTTACAAAGGAATCTTCCTATTCTATAAACATTTAAAATTAACTCCAAAATATTTCAGTAAAATTGAAAGAATCATAAACTTTTTTTGGGAAAAAATCCAATTCTTCCATAACATCATTACATCAGTTAGAAATTCATTGGTGAAGTTAGCTAGTGGGGAAAAAAAAGAGAGCAAAAAATGGTGTTATGGAGAATGGGTCTCTGGAAAAGTTTTTCTGGTGTATCACCTACATCTAAGAGGCTCAAGAATGGCTTGGGTCAAATTCTGCTGATAAATATCACCTTCATTTCTTGGCTGGAATGCTCCTCAGCTTCAAGAATTCCTTTTTTATTTCAGAGTAAATTTTGTCAAAGAAATAAATGCAGAAAAACACCTGCTCAGGTTAGTTGACCAGAAACTGGAGAGACACTGAGCTTCAGCAGTACAACTTTTGGTTTGGTTCTTTCAGATTTGGGCACATTTCTACAGAGGACTCAAACTACTTCTTTTGAGAAATAGGATATTTTTTGCCCTGTAAGAAAGAAGCATCACCTACTTCAAGATAATCTACAGGTTATTGTACGAATTTCAAGCTCTATCAGTATCAGGAGAAGGCTATACCATCTTATAAAGCATGAAGAAACAAAAGTAGTAGAAACAGAGTAAAGTGTTTTTTTGCACACACAATCTGCTGACATTGTTTTAGTGATGTTGGAGATGACTGGTCTTCAAAAACACGTGTTATTGCAAACTTGAGTAGCATTTCTCTTAAAAGTCCCACATAAGCTGCAAGTAAAAAGTCATATTTTAGCATGAAACTCATTAGACAAAATGTGTGGAAGAAAAACCAACTCTGGGATCATCAGAAATGTAAACTCTCATAGATGAGGAGAACATTCTGAAGAAATATCATGGTGTATCCTATTTCTACTCTCCTTCCAAGATACCTGCTCCAGGATGTGGCCTCAGGCTGACCCACTGTAGCTCTTCTTGCACGGAATCTTCTCCTGTGTGTCCTGTCCTTTGCATCTTGAGATGAAACCCATGGTGTGGTCAAGAGGCCTCTCCTCTCATTCTGAAACTGACTCTTCAGCTCTAGTTGTCCACGGTCCAAGTGTAACATATCCCAAAAGAGATTTCATAACCACAACCTGTACATGCAAATTTATGGCTTTATGCACCTTTGAGGTCATGGATTTTTAAATTTAAGATCCTATGTCCTAAGTATAATTCTCTTCACTCATGTTTTTCTCTTTTCTAATTTTTCTCTCTAAAATTAATCAATCATAGGGATTAGGTGATGACAGTTTTTTTCAAGGATAATCTTTTCAGTTGTACTTTAGATAGATATTTTGATTTTCCTTCAGGTATATCTACTTAAGGAAATAAAAATGCAAGCTATTCAGTGAAATTATAAAGCCAAATTCCAGCTCTTAGCTATCAAATATAAATGAAGTGCTTGGAAAGCTGATCTTCATACAGCTAGAAAGTAGTTGAAGATGACTCAGTATTCCTTAAAATAGGGAAAAAATAAACCACTTACAGTGCAGTAAGAGAAATACCACTCCACACTTGAGGCTTGAGGTGAGTTCATTTTATCTATGGGGAAGAAGAATGGAAGAAGAGGAACTTCAGCCATGTGCAGATTTTCAGTTCGACAAATGATTCTTGCTGCTCAATATCAATGGGATATTTTATAAATGTTAGGCATGTCTGCACACGCATTTGGGTGCAGATATACTTTAATGGATCCTTCAAGGGTTTTGGGGTGGAGTAGAGGTGGAAATAGAAGATGGTGGTCTGTAACTAGAGCTCAGGAGTTGAAGCTCTTAAAACAATGGGGAACATACAGCAGAAGCAGCATGAGACTGCTTCTGCTTCAAAGACTAAGCGAGCTGGGCCTGTTTAGCCTAGAGAAGAAAAGACTGAGAGGAGATCTGATCAATACTTATAAGTAAGTACCTGAGGGGTGGATGTAGGGAGGATGGGGCCAAACTCTTCTCCGTGGTGGCCAGTGATAGAACAAGGGGAAATGGGTACAAGTTGAAACACAGGAAGTTCCACCTCCATGAGAGGAAGAACAACTCTCCTGTGAGGGTGACAGAGCCCTGGCACAGGCTGCCCAGGGAGGCTGTGGAGTCTCCTTCTCTGGAACTGTCCAAATCCACCTGGCTGCCGCCCTGTGTTGGACGAGATGATCTCTGGAGTTCCCTTCCAGTCTCAACCATTCTGGGATTCTGTGTGCTAGAAGACCACACTCACCTCTTAGGCTGTTCCACTCTCTGTTAACAGAGGGAGAAATACTAATCCACAGAATCACAGAATCACAGAATATTCAAGGTTGGAAGGGACCTCTAGAGATCTGATTAATCCAGTCTTTTTGAGAGATAAAAATGCCTGTTTTCTTTCAGATGAGCTGAGTTCTGGAGGGCTAATGCTTCATTTCCAAGGAGCAGAGGCTATCTGGCCTCTGTGCATTTATGTGTTCTTAGCTGCTGCATATTTCCCCCACACGCAGAGCTGTAGTTAAACAAATAAGATTAGCCAAGATATATGCAACTCTTTGGGGCTCTGCCAAACCTGCCAGGTCTTACAATGTCAACCCATTTGTTTCCTTCTGCTCTCTGGTTGCACTAATCCCCTGGGAATCCAGCACTGGAGACCTGCCTCACTGACCCCATATTTATGAAGAATGATTGCTCATACTGCAAAATGGAGTAGTGGCAGCACAATTAAAGCAGGTCCCTGTTGGGACAGAGCATTGATGGGACTGGCAGAGACAGACGGGTGGTGCCTGGAGCTCTGGCAAGATCCTGGACCCCATCCATCAGCCTTGGTTTCATCTCTCTGCAGCAGTGTGCGAGTCTGACGCTGTGTGGCACACACAAGTACTGCACTGCCGGCCACTTAAAGAGTTCTTGTTGAGCAATCAATAGGGATTTGGGCTGTATTTCTACATTCATGTTGTGGAGTCCCAGCTGCCCAACTTGAGCTTTCCACCTTAAAGACTCAATAGCAAGGAAGCAAGGAGAATGCCGCGTTGTCCAAACCTTTCTTCACCCCTGCTGTTCATTGTGACAAGTGAGAATGGAGAGTAATACTTTATCCCGGGAAAGGAGAAATGCTGGTTGGAGGCAACTGGATAAAACTACAAATCATGTGCTCATGGCATGGAACAAATGGGCCGAAGGAGAGCTTTGCCCGAGTTTGCAGCTTTCAGTCTCCATGTTCATGGAAGAAGCGAGGTGCATATGGCGTGATCCTGGTGCTATAAAGCATGTTTCTACCTGGGCAGCAGAGCATTGTGTAGAGTGCCCCAAGCTAACGATGACCTGAGCTAGTACAGCCAACTGCGACTAAGCGCTTAAATGATTAGTCACCACAGTCATAAGACAGGATGCCAGACCCTTTCAGTGCCCTGAATACCATAGCAACTCCATTCAAGGAGAGGCAGAACAGGGTAAATACACATCTAAAAGATCTACAGGAGGTTCAGCTGGCCAATGTATCATGCAAGGAACAACGGCACATGCAGGAACAGTAAGTTTGCCTGTCTCAAGAAGACGAGTGCTGCTTTTTAAGGCCCTCCTCTGCCCTGACTCATCATTTGCACTTAGAGGTAGTCATGACGACCAGAATCAGAGGTTTATGTCAGGCTTGATGATTACTGTAATAGATGTAAATGCAAAATGTCTCCTTTGCAAGAGCATTTTTCTGATCATGAGATGGCCACCTTTAGGTTTTGGCTATAATCTTTCCCTTCCCCTTCATGCCTCAAATGCTTCTGTCAGACTCTTTTGCACAGCCTGGAGCCAGCCAGTTGAAGCATTAAAAAATTAATTTTTTCCTTTCCCCTCTGCAAAGCAGAGCAGGGATGTGTCCCAGACAGCTCTACTCTTGGTGAATGAGATTTCTCTCAACTTCCGAAAGCAATTTTGCTTTTCTCTGTTCCCACGCATCCTTCCTCCACACATGCTTCTCCCCTATCCCAGATGCTAGGGTTGGAGGCAAGTAAACCCCATCTGTCTTAAATCCAATGGCAACTACTGTGGCAGAGTTTCCTTTGCTTTATTTCTCATAAACATATATTAATGAGTCCCTCTATAAAAACCCCACAACTGCTGTTACAAAGCTGCTGGAGAAAACTTTCTTTTGGCCTAGAAACTGCAAACAAAGTTTATGCCGAAGGGGAATGTGGTGCAACAGCAGCTTATCTGCATGACATGTGAATGGTAGTAGAACTGACATTTTCCCCTATTGCTAATATTGGAAGAAATGTGAACAAGCAACCTAGAACAGAACATTTTTTCATCTCTAATTTTCTCCCCACCCAGTACCTGCTTTAGAGACTTTCTGCAAAACAGAGATATTTGTGCATAGTTTCGCACTTAAAAGCATTTCCAAATTATAACTGAGCACATTTCTCTAAGACCAAGATAACAGGCTAGAGGCTCGGGAAAATGATGTTTTAGGTGAATCTGCAGGAAATAGGAAAGCTGTCTGGGAACAAATTCATCGGGGAACACCTGGCTCAATATTATTGCTGAAGAGATCAAGTGAAATTACAAGACATGGAAAACTAGGAACGTGTCTTGAGAGGTTAAATGCCTAAGTGTGGTGGTTGTTCTCAATTATGCTAATCTGGCTTTGTGAATTCTGTGTTTGAGAAGTGCTTATTTCTGAGTTAAGCTGAGATGAGCAAGAGGATAAGTCAGCAAAACCACTGATTCAAAAATAACTGCTGTATATAACACATGCAACCCAACTCAGTGCAACAAAACTCTGAACACATTTATTTATCATGAAAATAGTGTCTTTAATATACAGTTTATATACTTACAATACACGGTTTAAATTTGTTCATATACATTACAGGGATATTTATTTGCACCTGGTTTAAATAATCTGCCTTCAGCCTTTTACACAAAAGTCCAAAACAGTACAGAATTCCACAAAAACCATGCTTCGTTTCATAACGGAAATGTACCAAGCCAAAGTTTGAGGGGTTCTTTTTTTCTCCCCCCCAAGTTATTTTTGACCTACCCAAAGTGAATCTAAAGAGCTAAGAACTAACAAATATTCTTATTTTTAATACAATTCAGAAGATTGTCCAAGTCAAGAGAATCACTCTGCAGATTTTTACTCTGAAAATTTGGTTATTATTCACAAAAACGGTAAAATCTGTACAACTCCAGGATCACTAGGAGTTTTAAGACAGAACAAGCGGAGTCATTTATTGCTTGGCCTCAACAAGGGCTCTGAACTTGCTCGCTGCCCCGACGTCCCTAGTAGCACAAATAAAATGGACAGTCCCTCCCTCCAATGAGGATTTTGTTCGTACCTTCCAGGTCGCACATGGGAACACGGCAACTTTTGGAACATCAAAGAGATGGGCCACGCGCACCCTGCTCACCAGCAGCCCCCAAATAACTGGGGCTGGCAACGCTTTAATTGGCATGGAGACGCTCAAGGAGTAGATTCAGGAAGAAAACATAGGAGAAAACACTTCAAGTATCTATAGACAGGTTTGAAATACGTTGTTTTGGAAGCAGTATTGCTACGTACACTGTGTCTCTTGAAGCTGCTGTTGTGGAATAAAGTCAATTAAAGTAGCAAGTAAAACTATTGTATTGGAAGAAAAAATGTGTAATATAGTTACTTCATTCCATTGCTTCTAGCTGCAAGGAACGTTTCAAAATACATTTTCCTTCTAATTTTGGATGGACCAAATGTTTTCTGTCTCGAAATTTCTAGCCCTAAGCTATTTTTATAATACAGCAAGAATACAAATGCAAATATGCACTTTGAGTTGATTTCAGTACAACTTTGGTTAGCCAGAGAGGCAGCAATCAGAAGAATTTTAATCCTAGGCACAAATAGTGTTTAAAGGAAATCAGCATTTCCCCTCAAGTCGTCTCCTCATCCCTCCCCTTGGCCATGCCATTATCATGTCCACAAAAGCCCCTGCGCTAGCATCCAGTTTTCAAAGCTGAAGGGACCATCAGTACTCGTGCCCTGTGAACGCTGGTTGCATAGAAAGGATGTATTTCCTGGTGCAAGATGAAAAGACAACTCCACACATAGTAATGTTCCAGATATTCGGCTGTCAAAACCCCCAGACAAACAACAAAGAAAAACCCAGTGGTAACACACAACTTGAAACGCTGATAACTAAACAAATACCAGAGCTCTTACATTTATTTAACACGAGAAAAGAAATTTAAGGTTATAACTAGTCTATATTAGAAGAGTGTTTCTGAAAGGTAAGAAGGTTTTAGGCCCACTCTTGAATGACCCACACGCTCTGAGCAAAACGGCCACATCTCTATTAGTAAATAAAGTAGTAATTAGTAAATAAAGTAAATTAGTAAATAAAGCCAGAGGCTTTTCTTGGAACACAAGGACAACCAGGACAGCTCCCATCTACACAGTTAAACTCCATTATTTTCCGAAACAAGACAGATTTCACCCCACCTCCTATTTGGGAACAGCCAGGCATTGCTGCCCTCTGAACCGTGCTTGGGAGCTGCCTGGGACTTCCCATTCACATTCCTTGGCACCAAAACCACATGAACAGTCTGACAGCAACAGACCACCACGAGAGAGCCCCATGTTGTTCAGGTTACTAGTGCAGGTGTCACCGAGCAGCACAGATAGTCACCGAGGCCAATAATAAACCCCTGGGCAGGCAGGAAAAAGAGCAGGTATCATTTACCAACAGCAAACTGGAGTCTGTTTAACACAAACCTGCTTGAGTTCACAGTATCCATCCGGCCAAGGGCAACATTCAGACCCAACACTGAAAGGGCACAATCTGCAAACCCTTTCGAGTCAAAAATATTTCAGTAACACAAACGAGTGCATCCAGCCCCCAGTAACCTCAGAAATCACCCTCAAACATTGACGTGAGATTACAAGGCAAACCTGCTACAAAGGACACACAGACACACGCATTGAATTCACTGAGGGCGAGTCCTGTCCAGTGCGGAGCACTCCTAGAGAGGCCCTATCATGGGGATGTTCCCCAGACACTTCCAAACACAGTGGGAATATTAAAGTAACTCTCCTGGGGGTACTAAAGCAGCTCTCCCTCTTGAAGTACCATAAGTAGTGTAGCATTTTGTACCTTTTCATAGATTTAAGCCTCTAGGTTTGACACCCCATCTTTCTAAAGAGACCATGAAGTGCACTGCTAAGGTCAAAGGGACTTCTCTGCTCCTGGCCCCTTTCAGAAGTGCCACCATCCCATTAATGCCAGGCACTTTTGGTCAGACTGGTCCATTTAAATCAGTATGATCGGTCTGCACTATTCAGACTACCTTCTACAGCACAAGTGGTGGACCTGCCTCCCCTGCCACCATAGCAGATAAGCACAAAAGTGACTAAATTAGATCCCATGGGTCCCAGAGATGCTGAATCTTGGCTCCTTCTGAGGTGGAGGAGAGGTGCAGGCCATGCCATCAGGCTGGCAGCTTTGCTCATCCCGCTCTTGGTTACACCCGAGCAGACCCTTAGGTCCATCCGCAGCGTCACAGCAAGGGGCTCAAAGCTGCAGTCCTATCGTCCACACAATACAGAGGTCAGAAACACCTGAACCACTAAGAAAACCTTGGAAAATGCAGCTGATGAGCTGCTGAAGGCAAAGTCCAACACTAACATGTTATGCCTAAAGATAGGAAAGCAGTTGATTGAAAGGAGGTTAATAGCAAGCTTTCAATGTAGAGGTTGGTTTTAAGTGTAGTTTAGTGTATACAACCTGCTTCTGAAATCATTACACACTACTGTACCTTTTGACAGGCCAGCTCTATTTTGGTCTATGCATAAGCAATCTAAATGCAGCAAATGCATGAATGCAAATGCCACCAGGCTGTCTGCAACAAAAATCATTCCAGGTAAAGCAGGAAGAAGGAGACAGGCACCCATTCACAGTCAAATAGTATTTTCTGGGTGATACTAATATCCTCTGGCTCTTGAAAATATTTAATGTTAAGATTGCAATCTCCTTTTCTGTATGTACTCTGGTTACTTCCCCAGAATTAATAATCCAAGCAAAACACAGAGAGATACTTTAAAAATTGGCCCTTTCAAAGCTGAGTATTCATTTTGGTTAAAAATCAATGATTTTAAGTTGCACGTGCAACAAGCACAGACATCTGAGCAGCACCTGGAGTTAGTCTTGCCAGCAGTTAAAATGTTTTTAAGATGCTAAGAAAATAAAACGCCGCAAATAGCTATTGATCTGCTGCTAAAAGTCAATACACAAAGAAAAGGAGGAAGATTATGAATGCTTGGGGTTTCTGCTCGGGCTCTACTTTTGGCTCACTGCTGTCTAGTACCTCTGTCAACTGGACTTTCTGCCTGGGAACTGGTGGTATTCTGGTACTGGTGGTAATGGAAGACAAGTAATAACACATATTCATTTTGATGCGGAGATATGACATGAAATTTGCCCTGGTTACAGAAAGCTCCATTGGCAGGAGTATTTTTTTTTTTAATGAGTCGACATTGTTGAGAAAACAGGCAAAATTGGCCTCCCATTTTTGTCCTCTGCTCTTGTGTTTTTTCTTGATGCACCCTACAATGGAAGGAGAGAGCTTCCTTAAATTGCAAAAATGTAAAAAGAGCAGATGAGAGTCTCGCCCTAGCCAGGGCCCTGCTCAGTAGCTGAAAGTTATTGTACCTCTGGCTTTCTAAGCAGCAAAATTTTCAGAGGGCAGCCCAAGGCCCCCTTCCCATCTCTACACTTACTTTTGAATGTTGTTCCTGGGCAGCATCTATTGCCATGAGCTTTTGCAAGTGGACAACTGAACTAGAGTGTCTTGAGATGCTACTGTCTCTTCCACGTTGATGCCCTGAGTGATGCTACGTAACCCACCTCCTCCTGGCCCGCTACAAGCAACGCAGGGGAAATTTCCAACGTCTCCAACACGCCGTGGAGGCAAGGCTCGAATCCTCGCTTGGGCCCTTCACCTGCACTGCTCGCGCCGCTTCTCCTCCTTCCCCTCTCCCTGGGGTTCCACCGCAAGCGCATCCCACGGGACAAGCACCACCGGCTACGCAGATCCCACCGCAGGCACCAGGAAGGACACGGAGCACATTGTCAGACGCTCGTGACCTCAGCAGAGGCAACGCAACGCGCTGCCTTTTGCCGGAGCAGGGCAAGCGGAGCCGGGCGAACGAGCCGGGCTGTGACGGGGACGGGCTGGATCCGCTGCTGGAAGAGTTTCCAAGCGCTGTTCCCATGAGAAAGCCGCACGCCCAGGAGCCAGGCTGCTCGCCCGAGCCATCCAGCTACAACAGCAACTTTGGAAATCTACAGGTCATAAACTTTTAATTGGCCAGGGCAGAGCAGCTCTGTAGGAAAATCCCCCCTTCTCCCTCCCTTTGGGGCAAGGAACTCAACGAGACTTTTGTTTCAAAATATTTAACTCTTTTTGCTCAAAGTACCCTGGAGAATGTATCCACACTACAGGTAGTCAGGAAGAGACTGTTAATAAAAAATAGGCTGCAAGGATAGTGTGTTAGTAGCACTTCACAGCAACTCAACATTTTCAGATGTAGTGTCAAAAAAGATGTTTTGTGTATCTGGGCGTGCTGGGTGTTGTGTATCTGAACATGCTTTTTGATAACAGAAAAGCAATGAAAAAGTCAACACAGCGTGTTGCCAAATATTACTTGAACAGAAATAATCCCTTAAGAAATACATTTTTTTGCAGTTAACAAAAAACTGTAAACTGGATTGGTGTGTCTTTCAGCATCAAATTATTCGGTAATAAATACGACTAAGTCTTAACAGACTACAGAGTAAAAATTCCCTTAATGTCCAGTTTTTAGCAGCTGTTGAACGTTCAGGGATGCACAAGGCACACCTCTGCAGATTCTCTACCTTTATTATTGACATACAAAAAGAAAAAAGATCTGTTCACCGCTCAAACTTTTGTCTGCATAGTAAGTATTCTTCTACTACTATTTACAGGAAGGGCTTTTAGTGCAAAAAACAGGAAGTGATGCATTAGCTGAAGGGCATCGAGCACACCTCGCAGAGTCTCATTAAAAACCAGCCAGCGTCACATTTTTGGCCGCCAGCCATTAATGAACTGCAGGATTTTCTTAACCTGCAATTTGCTTAGCTTGAAGTCCTCCGAAAGGATCTCTTCCGTAAGCTGAACCAGTAAATTGCCGTCGATCTTCTCCGTAACAAAGAATGATATGACATCTTCCGACAGGCCAATAAACCGCAGCGATTTGGACACTTCCTCTATCGAGAGTCCCGAGAGGTCTGTGGGTGGCTGCCAGGGGGAGCCGTCCCCACACGACCTCGGCGCCAGCTGCAGGTGGAGGGGAGACGAGAAGGGGTAAGAGGCAGAGAAAGTGTCCTGCAGGCCCTTCTTAACCAGGTACTGATCTTCCAAGAGGTCTCCTGAATCGGTTTTGGATTCCTCCTCGGCACCATCTATTTTGAGTGGCAGGGGACACGTGTCTACGTCTGGTTTCTCTCCCCCTGCTTTGGGCGCGCGAGGAGGTAAGGCAGGACACGAGTGACTCTGCTTGGTGCTGCTGACCGCTAGGGTTTTCTCATCAGTGCATTCCAGGGAGTAACTGGCTGACTTTGGGCAGCTGGAGATGGTGTTGGGAAACTCTGCTGGCGTCAGCGGAGAGTTGTCCTCAGGGAGATCACACCCATCGAAGTCGAAAGTTAAAGGTGCTGGACAGTTTCTCTTTGGCGTGCCTGGAATCTTCTGCCTGGGGTAGCTATAGCTCTTGCTTGGATCTAGCAAGAAATCATTCCTGTTTAGGCCTTCAGTGGTTCCTGAAAAATGGTTTGGCCAAGATAACCTACAAGACAGAGCTTCAGCTGAGGGGCTTCCAAAAGGCATCGTGCTATCAGGCTCTTTGGATTCGGTTTTCATCATGTTACAGGGGTAGCAGGACACAGGTGTGCTCTCCGTTGTGTTTGTGTTGTCACTCTCTGTGACGTTGCTTAAGGGACAAAGCAGAAAGGATTGTGTTAGTACAAAAAATATGGCATTTAAGTAAACCTATAAATCAACTGACAAAACCCGAGGGCGGCTGTCATGAAGAGAAAATCTTTTTCCTTGTGGGAAAACATTTGAGACTTGAATTAACAATACATTTGAATAATGCATTGACAGTTCTGTTACTTTTTCTGGAAGCCTGACAAAATGTTTATATACCCCAAAACCTCATGAGAAAGACTCATGTCTTGGTTCTCCAAGCTCAAATAAAAACGTAGATGTCTCAATTCAGCTCTGTGCTATCTCCCAAATACTCACAACTTCTACAGTCTAATTCTAGAACAGTCTCACATATAGTAGAAGAATTAGAAAAAAAAAAAATCAGTGTTTTCTGTTTATGGACCTCAAATGTGTTGCACTACACCAAAGCTCCTAAGAGGGACGGGTCACCACTGCATTAGACACAAGTCTGAGCAACGTAACATACAATCAAAAGCTCTTTTGGGGCCAACAATTTTATTTGCTGCAGAACTTGCCCGCATCCAGAGCACAGGATGCTTCCTCAGGGCTCACTGGTAAATCATAGCTCTACAATAATATAGAATAAGTTAATGCTTATTTATATTGGAATATTTTCTTACCTGGAAAGGTAATCAGACTCATCGGTATGTGTTGAAAGATCATGCTTTACACCGACCCCGCTGTGACTTGTTTATGTGTCTATATTTGTCTATATTTTACAACTTACGATGGGAAAAATTGCTTTTCAAGGGCTCCTAAAGAAAGTTACCCTGACCTACTTATAAGTGGAAAATTAAGCTCAGCCTGTCCAAGGTAACTGATGGTTTATACTCAGGTGTCCTTGAGAGACAGAGATGCTAACAAAAGTTGCAATCTATTAACAAAAGTGAATGTTTGCTGCTTCTATATCACTCTGTAGAAGAAAGCCTGAAGGACTCGGTGGATCTTTGGAATTTCTGGCCGATCAGCCAGATTACCGGGCAAACAATTAATAGAATTATAAAATCCTTACCCAACTTAATGGAAGGAAACCAACAACTGAAGTAATTGCTTTAGTTATTCTCATTTCTCTCCTAGAAATTAGTAACTCAGGGAAGAAGCTAGGCTGTCATTCTATGACAGCTCCTTGAAAACTGCTTGAGGAGGACAGCAGTGTTCAGAAAAAGAGCAGTTTTGAATGGAGTGACCCAGCAGGTAGCTGCCTCAAGCAGGAAGCCAGCTAGGCTTGCCGTGCCCAAACCCCAAATGCAAAGTACGGATGCATAAGAGCAGCTCTAATCTATATCCCTGGAAGATGAGTTTTAACACTTCACCACAGGAGTCCCTGTTTCCTTCTCTATCCCCCTATCCTACATCTCCACTCGATACCCTCTCAAACTTTCTTGTTTCCTGTTCATGTCATGAAAACAAGTCTGCCTCTTCAAGCAGCTAGAAGTGTAAAACAGTAGAGAATTTTTTTGTCAACAAAATACACTCGCAGATGGTCATTTCTGGCAGTTTAAAGGCAGAAACGAAGGGGAAACTTGGTGTAACATGCAGAGCACAAAGCTTTTTTTCTTTTTCTTTTTGTTTTTTGCTTTTCTTTTCACAAATCTAGCCACCGGGCTGTTCAGTTTAGAGAAGGCAGTCAATGAGGTGTTCTAAATAACTAACCATAGAGAGAAATTAATTGATTGATCCTGTTTCCGTTCTCTAATCCAATATTAGAAATGGGAACATTTAATGATTTAAAAGAGTAATGGAATTACTGAAAACCAATAAAGTAACGTTTTCTGAGTACTTCCTTATTCATCCCCCAACAAAATTAACCCTCTGGGATTCGGTGCCAGGGAATGCAAGAGAAAACTCAAATACAATAACAAAATGTTAGTTAGGCATTGGACATTTATACAGTCAAGTAAGGATAAATTACATAACTTTTGTATGTTTTTAAAATATTGGCTACTACCACTCATGAGCCAGAGAGCAGCTGATGAATACAACTGACAAGATTGGAAAGCAACTTTACCAGCCATCAGGTTACTCCACAGATGACCATTTTTCTAGCTGTGCAGCAGCAAGTTAATGCTATCAAAATTGAGATATCTGGTCTGGACTCAAGCTGCATAAGAATTCCATACAAACTTTGCAAAGTCCCAGACACATATATCAAGTGCAAGCCTGAGGAACTTTATTTCTCAGTATCTTCCTGTTTTCTTGGGAGGCAGATGTATTCTTAGCTATGCAGACAGGAAAACACATTTAGTGGCTAAATGCTGGGTGGTCTTGTGCTCAGTATCCTGTGGAGTAGGCCTTGGGAGAACCACCCAACAGGCATTCACAAAAACAAATGAGCAGCTTCAATCCGGAGTGAACACTGCCAGAGACACAAGACCAAGCTGCAAGTGTGTAGCAGAGCTCAGAGAGGCAAGTTCAGCATGTCATGTATATCAGCTTCAACCAGAATGAAATAAATTTCAATGACTTTTTGATTTTCAGATCAAAAAAAAGTCTCTTAGGAAAAAAAAATGAAGAGATACCAGTATAATGGCAACAAACTCAAGTCAAAAGTGAAGTAAGGTTTCAAAAGGCTATATACTTTCTAAAGCCAAAAGAAGAATGCTGCACTGCAAAGAAAAGGTATGCAACCAGGTAATTCAGAATCCAGTGCCAACTTGCTGAAGTAGATTTTCTAGTTTGTGCTGAAGTGGGTTTGATCTGGAAGCTGCCTGGCCCCATTCCACTTCATGTGACTTTGCACTCAACGGTGTCTGGTGACCTCTCTTTTCCTAATCACACCCTGCCAGTTGGTTCACATATAGCTGGCAAAACAGTTTCTGGATTATCACCCCCTTTGTGCTCCCTTCCCCAAGTTTATCAAGGACTTGTTGCACTGCATGCATATAGCATTGATATTCCACCTGAAATCTATCTCTGAAATGCTCCCCTTTAAATATTCAAAGTCCTATCCCTAAAAACTTCCGCTTTTCAATCAAGTACGTAGAACAATATAAGATTTTCCACTTAGATAACCTGTGCCAATTTACAATAGGATTACCAGTAGCCACATATGCAGGCATTTAATATAAACAGCTACCTCCTGTAGAGTACAATTTCTGCTGGAGCTCTGTTTCCCCTTCAATTTTTAAAAATAGGTTAGCCCATTTCAGGGAAACTCAGCAACTCTGCAACGGCGTCAGACATTTATTAACAGGCACCTTCAGAAAGAACACATCAGTCTGGTTTCAAGAGGGCTAAAATTAACTTTCTTAAAAGGCAAAGTGCTAGAATGAGGCGCTCACGCCTCGAACACATACATGTTGTGCAGTCCTGAAGAATAGTAAGACAGAGTGGGGCTGGGTGACCGTGTCTGCTGCCGTGCCGGCTTCGCTGTGCGAGGAGGGATGGAGGGACTGGTGGAGGAGGACGGCTTTGAACTCCGTGGTGGAACCGGGGGAGCGTTCAGGAGCCTGCATTCCTCTCTCACCTGTGCAAGAGAAGAGTATGGAAGTAAAAGCTAGAAAATCGGGGTAGCAGCACTCTGAAACTGATGAAACACAGGCTTATTTTGCAAGAGGCAATCAACACAGGAGAAGAGGACAATAATACTGAGTGTATATATTTATACCAGTATATGGCTGCCATAAGGACCTCCAAAAGAATGCCTTACACTGAGTGGTTATTAATTATCTTTTTAGGGAGCTTTTTATTAAAAAGCTTGAAATCTGTTCACTTAAAAAGGGGTAGACACAAAACAATTCAAAAGAGCCTTTCAGTAACACAAAATCAGACTGACTGTTCTAGATATTTTATGATCTGTAAGAAGAAATTCATTAGGCTTAAACTCCATTAATTCTGCTTATTTAGATGTAACAATCCAAGCTTGCAAGATGAAAAGATTTCACAGACTTTCATGTTTCATAACTTATTTTGCCAGCGCTACTCAGCCAAGCAGCTAGAGGACAATCCCCAGCTCCATCCCTCAGGAACGCTTCATGTAGCTGCCATTTCCCAGCCACATCCATGGCATAAATAAACTGCAGGGAAGCGCTACAAGTGACTGGAACTGGGCTGCCGGTTCCCCTGGCTGCTCTTGCTCCGCTTCTGCTCCAGTCGGGGTGTTCCCAGGCTCGGGCTGAGCTCTCCTTTCCGCTCAGAGCCCAGCAGAGGGCACGGTGGCACCAGCCGAGCTCCCGCTCCCTAGCCCAGCACCTTTGCAAGGGCTGCTTCCAGTGGCAAACCTGAGGAAGCATGAGGGCTTCAGTTATTTTTTAAATTGGTTACCCTATAAATATATATATATTTCAATGTTTTTCCTCTTCTGCCTGTACAAAGAAAGAACGAAGCCTCAAGCTCCAGTCAGGAGCCTGAAATGCACACAGACGTGGACGCCACGATCTGCATCTTCACTCCTTCTGCAGCTCCCAAAGATGAATTCCAGGGTCAAGGTAAGTGCAAAATGTACAGGTTGAAAGGTACGGGGCTGAGGAGCCCCTTAAAATAATGAACCACTTATTGGGATGGATTTCAGGCAAAAGAACTTCTTGTCTCCAAGTGGATTTTCAGGTCACATAAAGGATCTTGCTTCCAGGATCAGTGTCGAAAGACACCGCTTTAGTGAAGCAAATGATACGGACAGAAATATAAGCAAGATCTGGGGTTTTGCTAAGTGCTGCTGAGATTGCCATGATGCATACACAACACAAAAAATATTTATGAATAGATATATTTAAATAAATATAAATTTATTTAAAAATTTATAAAATTTATAAAAATTTATTAAAATCTATTAAAGCAGATTAGGGCTTTTCTTACCTTAAGTTTCTTCAAAACTAACTTTACAAAAAACTAGCAACAAAGCCAACAGGTTTATTTATTGCAGCCAGATAGTTTTTTGACCTAAAACAGAAGAGCAGAGCTCTTTGGGTTTGGACCTGTCCAGTCAAGAGCAAATTAGTAGGATACATCCCCATAGAAAAAAAATTGAAAAAAAAAAAAAGCTGAATTCGAGCCTTAAATTTGTCAACACATACTTGGGAGAGCAGCTTTAAAAGGTGAGCAAGGTTACCAAAAATTAAACTGCCAGACAAGATTTTTAAGGACTCACCACCTACCCCACACAGGAAGAGACCTCATGTTCTCCTTCCCTGAAATAGTCTTAGATGCAACAGGAAAGAGAAACTCTCATTCTGTCTGGAAGTCACAGTTTATTTTCCAAGTTTAACAACACTGCAGAACTAAAAGTGAACTTAGCAATTCCACAACACATAATTAGCAATTAAAGTGATTTAATTTATTTAAAAACAAAATAAAAGTGGAACCTTTTGCAATTCGCTTCAGTGCTTTCAAAATGCAACAACCCATTTAGTACTTATGTGAAATGGAAAATTGGGGACTGGGACATTGTAGAACATTTTTTCCCTAATTCAGAACAAGTCAGAATTACAGGAAATGCCCAACAGCATAAAACACTGAAATAAATCTTGCTCTAAGGGTTCTTATTTGCTGTCTTGCAAAAAAAAAAAAAAAAAAAGGAATCAATTTTATTCATGGTTGTTATTGAATTCAGGCATAAAACTCTTCAACCATTTTAGTGCTGTGCCCCAAGGATGCCTAAGGACTTTAAGGACTTTTTTTCCCCCAAGTCAGACTAGGCAAAGTTAATACATTGTGCTACTGAACACATACCATGGGGCTAGAGACACCACTCAGGGGAGCTCTCGGAGCACCGCAGATGGTCAAGGGGTTAAAGAAATACTTTACTGGAGGGGCTACTGGCATTCAGAGGTACTGGCATAACACACTATACCCAGCTCCTTTGCTGACCTGCACTGTAGATCAGAATTAGGCTGTAAATAATATCAGTTTGTAGTCCCAGTTATTCCCTGTCACAAGACTGCGACTCCTGCTGCCAGACTCGGCTCTCAGGAAGCACAGCAGATGAATTAACACAGAGAGATTTTGCAGATTAAACTAGCAAGAATGATGGGAAAACTTCACTGCTGATGTAGCCTCGTTGGTCCAAGAGTCCAGACAGCAGAGGACATCCACGGTGTGGTAAAACGACTGCCTTGATGGCTGCTCCTAGGAAATACTCCTTCACCCTACAGCTCTAGCTGACAGGGCTGCCTATTTATGCAAATATAAAGTACATTTGCACAGCAATAGCTCTGCATTCAAACGTGTCTGTGTTCAAACACCCTGGTCTCTGAACCAGCCACAGTGACCCCTTTTTAATGGTGTACGGCGCTAAAGGTACTTTAAAAAGCCCTATAACCTCATTCACTTTGCTTAGTGCCAGCTGCCACCATCCTGTCAGCACCTGGACCCTGGGCTGTCACAGCCCAACGCCTGCTCTACACGTTGCTCAAAATACCCCAGGAAGGGCCTGTTTTGGCCGTGGGGCTCTTCAAGAAGGGCTGCCATGAAATGTGCTCCCCCTTTCCAGGGCTGTGAATGCCCAAGCTGCAGCGGGGCCCGAGACATGCTCAGGGATCTGATTTACTGCGGCTAAGACTGCCCAGGTGGAAAAACAAAACAGCACAAAACCCCCCCAAAATAACAAAACCAGTTGCTGCTATTGCCACGAGTAAAGCAATTTAATGTCCCTTGCTTGCAGAACTTTGAACTTCCGGCATATTCCATCTGGGACATGCCTTAAATCAATCAGGAAAACAGTCTCTGATTTTACCCCAATTAGTGTTTGAGGGCTGAAGGAACTCTGCAGTTACGGGCCTTAATTCAAAGTCTGTTTTCTTTTCCTTCTGCCTCCACGCTATTTGGCTTTTCCTCACAGGTATTTAGAAAATGCACATTATTAGGATGCTTTCATCCTGCAGGTGAGAAGGAAAAAATAAAAGCTGCTGAAATACTGGAGTATCCTTCTCTCCTACAAATAGCACCCGTACACATATTTTAAATTTAGGGCATGCGAAAATATTATTGTCAGCCAAACTCTGCAGAAATGCTGTGGAATATCATTTTAGGGGGTGTGATGACTAAACCTCATGTTCATCAGCAGCCGCTGAGATCTATTTATTCTATAAATACCCTACATGGAAACCACACAAACATCTTCTCAACTTCGACCCACTCACGAATTCAGCCGGTCACTGATACCCAGCCCAGGGCTGTTCCAGGAAGCCACAAAACCGATTACCCCGTCTATGGGGTTGCAATTCAGAAATTCTTTTTATGAGGTTATGCCTCTGCCCACTCTGAGACGCCATCTAATAACTTTAGCAGAGACGAGCTCTCTTGCACGGCCAGAAGGCAGCACCAGACCTGCTGTGAGCACTCACCCCCATTGCCTCGGCCGGCGAACGCCCCAGACAGCGTCGCGCGCTTTCCAGGATGACCTTGGGCGGCCATTGCCGTGGCGATACACGCATGTACCCCAAACGCCACACTAGGGAAAGGCCTGAGGAAGGGCTTCCCAACGCCCCCGGTTCTCCCTAAGGAGCGGGCTGACCCTCGGCACCGTGGCAGTGCTGCTCGGAGCGGCCAGGCCCTGCCCTGCGAGCTGGGCGGCCCGTGCGGCCTCGCGCCCGCTCCCTCACGGCGGCCCTGCCGCCCGTTTGACCCCGTGCCGCAGAAATCACAGCAGGAAACGAATCATTTTCCAGGTTCAGATCTGGCTCCCTGCCCAGGCACGGAGTGCCAGAGCCAGCACAGAAGAGAAGGCGGGAGCATGTGGCTGGGAAAGGAGGAGGAGGGTGGGCCGGGTTGCATCAGCGCAGGCTGCTGGGGAACCTCGGCGTATGGGGCAGGCTGGCGCCCGCCCAAACCTCTTGGACGGAGCTTAGGTGCATACCTGACCTCCAAAGCAAGGAGTGTGCTTGGGTTCCAGCACTTAGACATAACATGTAAACACTCTTTGCGAAGAGGACATAATGTTTTTTACTTCCTATCTCTGCTGGATCTGTCGTGGCTGCTTTTTTTCCACCATTCTGGTGGCACAGTCCAAGCCCTGTATCCGTACGCTTCAGGGCTGCGCTGGCACTTCTCTCTTCCTCCTCTCCTAGCTGTAACTGCCTAGCGGGATAAGCAGGTTAATCCTCCGAGAGCTAACCCAGCTCAAGTAATCGAACCTTAATTTTCAAACAGATCAGTTTTTCAGCTGGACCACGGTCTGACTCTCTGGGCTACTGCCAACCCTGTGCAGTGGCAATACAGAAAGGATGGGATCAGCCACCCAAAAACACATGATTTAAGCATTTTTGATTCAAATTTTGCCAGTTTCCAGGAAGTTTTTTGTGAGGGAACTTTCTCCTTTTTTATTGATTAATGCTGAAGATGATGTCAGGAGATCTTATGATTGGTAGACTTGCCACTCAGTTCACAGAAGTTCCTGAGAATGAAACCTACTGGTATTTTCTTACCCTCTGCACTCTCCACCAAGTTTCAGGTTTGGAGGAATGATTTCTTCGTAAGTTTACAACAGAAATTCTGGGCCTGGAAACACACAGTCTTTGGGAAGACTCATTTATGAACTCTGCAGAGTTACCATTTAACCATGCTTTCTTTAAGCAGACAACATAGAGCAGTAAATTTAATTTTGGCTTGGTAAAGCTTGGTTGAAGACAATGGCACTTAATATTCTTCAAAATCTGCCATAAACTTGCAAAGGAGAAAATAAGGTCTCATGAATACACACTGCAAATCTGTAGAGGTTGTAGACATTCCTACTACCAGAGACTGTTAACTGAAGACACAGACGTGATCTGTATCAGGCAATTCCAAGCAGGTTCCTGTCTCATATACTTCAAACACTGAAAATTTGAGGAAAACATGCAGCATTTGCAGAGAGATGATGCAGAAAGACAGAAAAGCAAAGTATTGACCTGAAAATCCACAGTTCTTGTTTGTGAGACCAAAAAGGCAATAAATAACCCCTGGGAGTTTCAGGATCAAATGACTACTTGATCTTTGATTTCAAACAGATCTCTCGCGATTTTTAGCACACTTGATAGGCAATTAGTTGAAGCACATCATCTCTCCCCTTTTCCTTGCCCTCCACCTGCCCACTCCCCATCAAGATCTCCTCTAAAAATAATCCCAAGCATACTCTTCACCTGCTAGAACAAGAATAAAACAATATGAGTCAAGCCAGACTTACTGCTTCTGATTTGGGAGGCACTGGAGGTGGAGGTAGGGA
The DNA here is from genome assembly GCA_013398315.1 of Nothoprocta pentlandii. Classification (NCBI taxonomy): domain Eukaryota; kingdom Metazoa; phylum Chordata; class Aves; order Tinamiformes; family Tinamidae; genus Nothoprocta; species Nothoprocta pentlandii. The sequence goes on from VZSG01000037.1 coordinate 2,140,016, forward strand.
AACATCTGAAGACTTGGTTGTTGCTCCGATAGTCCCAGGCACAGGAAGAGGTGCTTTCTTTGATCGGAAAGAGCCTCTGTAGTTGTCACATTTGTTCTTTTCACTTAGCGAGCGAGTAAGAGGCTGGTCCCCAGGCTTTCCTGATCCTTGGTCCAACCACAGCTCTTCATAAGGAAGTTCTTGTTTAGCAGGTAGGTACAATGTTCCTTCACCAAATTCAGGAGAAAGATAGTCACTGCTACTGTCCCCAGAATCGGGGTATTGAAGAGCATCGTGAGAAAACAGGGCCCATTCATTACACAAGTCCCTGCAACCGTGAAGATTCACTTCACTATTCCCGTGCAAATTGTTTCCATAGACGCACACCGACAGCCGATGGAAGGACTGAGTAAGCTCGTCCCGGGCATAGCTCAGGGAATTTGGCACGTGGCTGTGCCCAGTGCATCGACTTTTTTTCGGGCTCTTGCAATCTTCATTCCAGTCAGTTTTCACATCTCGCACGGCACGGGAATATTCATCTATGTCAAACTGTTCCTGGCATATATTAAACCAGTGCTGGATGAGGGATTCATGCCACAGTTCCCCCTTCACAAGGCTGTCAGGTAGGGTAAATTTTGGAAGTGTCAAGTGCAATGGAAAATGCATTGGAATAATTTTGTTGCCACGAAGCACACAACAAACCACCACAGTCTTGGTTTGAATGTTGACAAACTTATATCTGTGCCCTTCCCGGATAAAATGCAGGTCGTAAGGGTTTCTTGGTGTAGGACTTGGCACAGTTACATTAACAGGCAGCCGGGTTTTTTCAACTATATTGCGAATTGTGTGCTCACCTTCCTGCATCTGCACCTCCAATGGGCTGCGGGTGCTAAACCTGCCTTTACACTGGAAAGGGAGACTGATGCTTTCGTTGGTCCTGTGGTTCATGCAGATGAGGCAGGGCATCTTGCCTCTGCCCAGCTTGCTAATTGAGTTAAGTTTCCCGATTTTCTTGAAGATGGTGTTGAGCCGTGACTTCTCCTTAGAAGATTTTGCATAAAGGATTTCTGCTTGCCCCATTAAAGTGAGCTCATCTCCAGTGCTAAGCGTAATGTTGTAAACTTCAGTGTCTTCATTACATTCACCTGAAGCCACCTGCAAAATAATAAGAAAAAGTCTGAAGGTTTTCAGCTCATACCAAATCTATTCAGAGTGTACTTATAAACTGTATTTTGAAAGAAACTAATTTCAATTGTAAAGCTGAGTAGCTCAATGCAAGGTTTATAGTCTCGAGATTGGCCAAGGAAGATTTTCGTTGTGCCACACATTCTCTTTATCTTACGTGTGGGGAAAGTCACCTGAAATTATCAAAGACAATATTAGAACATACACAAACTTTTTTTTTTATTATTATTATTATTTTTTTTTAAGACAGGACAAATCTACATGTCCCAACAACTCAAACAGCCTCTTGTGTCAAGCAGCTATGACAGACCATATCTGGATTTCCTGGACATCTTTTCCCTCCCACCTTGTTTTTGCTGCTTTCTGATACTCATGTGCCAGGATTTTGAGGGAAGCAAACATCCTTCTTCTACCATCTTCAATTCCCTGAGGAGCAGAAAGGTGATCTCATCATTACAGATGAAGCATATCCCTTTGATATAATCTCTTCCAGGCTACTGGGAATGAGAGATGACATCTATTCCCTGAAGGAGAAGTCAAGAGTATTGGTTCTATCCCATCTGCCAAACTCCCCCCTGCTTCTTTGCTCTCCTAGTCAGAGACTTCCTTCCTCATTTTTGATCATAATCGCTATTTAGGAGATTAAACAACATATGCACAGCCATGTGTGTGCTTTTCTACTACGGAAAGTGCACTGCAGAGAGAGGAAAAACAACAACAACAACAAAAAACAGACGTCCAAGGCTTATTTGTTCCTGAAGTTATTTCCTTAAGACTGGAATAACTTTACAGACAAGAGTAAGAGAGACTCTATGCCCTATTTGGGTGGCTTCACATGTAAGGTGTTTCTCGGGGACCTAACAGAACTCACCCAGAACTTCCTCAGCAGCAGCAGATGGCTATTCACAAAAGAAGGAACACCAGAAAAACACTAATGCCCTGCTATAGACCATATTACTACAGGAATACTGAATATGATTAAAAATTTGCAGCTGAAAAAACACGCAAAAACAGTAAATCCCCTCTTCACCTACAAAACCCCCTAAGACTTCATTTAGCTGCAATGAAGTTGCAGCTTCAGCTTGAACTGAAGTCCAAATACCAGGCTTCAAACTCCATTTTCATCACAAAGTGGGCACTGCATGAACTCAAAGTGTAATTCCAGCTAGTTATAACCTCTGTAAAATCACCCTTCACCGTGCAAGTTGTGCTCTGCCACTTTTCTGCCCTCGCTAGGTTGGGCTTAAGCTCTGCGAGCCCTTCAGAGCGAGCGCGGAGCAGCTGCTCGAGGTGTTGCGCCCTCTCGGCTTTTCAGTTGCAGCACTTCCTGAGAGGAAGTCATTCCAGTTCCACATTATCTAAACACGCACTAATTAGTCTAATCCAGGAAACTGCTAGAATTTTATTGTACATAATACTCGCTCACAGTTTATACCGCTGGCCAGACGAGATTATGAAACACCAGGGCATGAAAGGAAGGCGGTCAGGCCTTACTGATAACATGCAAGTGATGCTCGTTGCCCTTTTCTCCTCAAAGCCACCACAGAGAGCCTCACTCAGCCTGCAGCCACTGAGGCAGTTTTGACTCGGGCGAAGCTGATAAGGGTTGAGAACACACAGTGCTCTGTGCACATATCAGCCAATTCTCCCCCTTTCTCTTTAGGAAGGGCAGATTCGGTAAGCAAAGTAGTTACTAGAACCTACAGATACTTGCTTGGACAACGCAAGCCACGTTCTCCATAACTCAAACTTGGTGATGAGTCACTGCACACCCTCACGTCCCCAGAGCCCCTGCCAGGAGCGCGGGAGGTGTTGCAGCCCATGGCTGCTGCTTTGACAACACGCAGCTCCCTGGTGACTCACAAACAAACAGCCGCTGGGCAAGGGGAAAACGGGTGGTCAGAGGTGGGCGCGTGGAGGTAACCAACTTGCACAGCCCTGCAGTGGAGGGCTCACGAAGGGAGGGCATCTGTCCTACCCACCACCAGAAATGCATCTTTAGATTGGACAGGCCTGGTCAAATCTTAAAATTCTGAAAATGTTCTTCCCCCCCCCCCCCTTTTTTTTTTTTTTTGAAAGATAGTCACAGGATAATAATGGGTGAAAGCTGAATTTTACTGCCTTGCAAGAAAAGGAAAGCCATGCCTCAGTTTCAGTTTGGTGCTCTGAATAAAACACTGTTGTGTGCACTTCCTTCTGAATAAAAAATACGACATAGCTGTTGCTGTCTGTAACTATCATAGAAATTGTAAAAGGGAAACCAAGTGCCCAAAGAGTGCACAGCTCTGACTTCGTTCCTTTTCACAAAGCTTTACTACGGTGAAGTTAAGGCTGCTGGCAATCACATGGAGGCTAAATCTGTTCTAAAGTTCTGAAAGTCAGAAAAGCTAATCTCTCTCTTTTTGTGTTAGATTTGCACTTCGTTCATTTATTACCACATGCTAGTTAGCATCTATAGAGTACACATAGTGAGTAAATATTTGTTACAGGACATTAGCAACAAATACATCTATCATCATTAATTACATATATCTACATCATGAATACATGTCTGTCATGAATTCACTCTAACATTCTCTAAAAACTCATGCATAGCTGTCTCCTTAAGTTTATATTTCTCAAAGCACACAATAGCTACATAACCTTCATTTTGCATTCACTGCAGTGATCTGTGAAAATCAAGCTTACCTTGTCTTGTTCACTAAACCATTTCCATTTATCAGTGGCCACAAGACATAAGAAATTGCCAGGGCCGTGGAATTTAGCACAGGATATCACATGATATCAGGCTCACAGAGCCAGCTAGATTGAAGAGAACCCTACAAGTCTTCTAGTCCCACCTCTTGCTCAAAGGAGCTCTAGTTGGAGTGGGCTGCTCAGGGCCTTGTCCAGTTAGTCTTTTAGTTTCCCTACCGATGGAGTTTCTACATCTTCCCTGGGCAACTACTCAGCATTTGATCACCCTCACCATGAATGATATTTTTCCTTACATGATTAGATGGGAATTTCCATATTCTACCTTGTGTCTGTTGCCCCTTCTACCGGGCACTTGACAAGAGTTTGTCTTCCTTACACCCTCCTATTAGGTAGGCATGTACAGCTTAAGATCTCCCCTCGGGCTTTTCAAGGCTGAACAACCCCACTTCTCTTTGTCTCTCCTCATATGTTGTTCGCTCCAGTCCCTCAATCATCTTGGCGTGTTGGGCTCACACATGTCAATGCCCTTCATGTACCAGGAGGCCTAAAACTAGAAACATCACTCAGCTGTGGTCTCACAAGTGCTGAATAGTGGGGGAAAATCACATCCCTCAACCTGCTCGCTCTACTCCTTTTAATATAGCCCAACATGTAGCTGGCTGCCTTGGTCCCCACAACACTGCTCACCATTCAGCTGCCCACTGGGAGCAGTGGGGGCTTTCTCTGCAAAGCCACTTTCTAGCCAGTTGGCCCAGCCTGTTCCATCAGTTACTCTGGGAATTCACTGGTGGGAGGCAGTGGCCCTGCGTTGTTTCAGACACCGGGAACTGTAGCAGTGTGTTCCAGCCTATGGACAAGACCCAGCACAAAACTTTAATAGGAAGAAAACAAAAGTGTACTCTCTCAGAGGGGCAAAGTTAGGGTAATTCAGACTAAGACTGAAATCAGGATATATTTTTCTGGCACCTGGCAGACTGTTAAATCTCTTCAAAATCATGGAAAACATTGTACATTCTGTAGAGTGTTTCAAAGACAGACTGTAGAGTGTTTCAAAGACAGAAAATATTTTAACAAGTGCCAGGAAAGCCTTCATTTAGCAGCCTAATAGCTGATTCCAGTCCTGATGTGACTCTACTCTGACCTGTACTTTCAGCTCATTTCCTCTCTACCCTAGAACAACACTCTTGTCTCCTTTGTGACTTCTCCTGACAGGTTCAGTTTTGAATCTTCACATGTGAAGATAAAACTTTGTAACTGGTAGGAAGCAGAGACCAGCTGACAGAATGAGGAGAGAGCAAGTAAGCAAGATCCCAAACATTTCCTCATGTCTTTCTTGCTTGTGTTTGTGTTTGTTTTTTGCATACATTCTGTTTAAAAGATGAGTTCTTCACTGGACAGTTCCCACACAACAACTTGAAGCAGTTGCTGCCATACCTGCGTGCCTCCAGCTGCTGCCAGTTACTCAAGAACCCACAAGCCTTCTCCAGTTATTAAACAATTAGCCTTGGGAGTATCCTGCAATAACTCCTTCACAAATACATTCACCTTTGTGGGTGCTCTCTCTAAACAAACTGCTTTACACACTATGACTCCCATAGTTGTCCCCTCTTTGCCCTTCCCAGACAATTCTCACTTCCTGGCAATAGGCACGAGCTATGAACACACCAAGCCTTGCACAAGAGGCACTTGGACATTCTCTAGTCCAAAGCCATCTGGAAATCACTTGTTGATGTTCAAACTGAGCAACTAACATCGAGAGGACCACAGAATCAGAACCAACCTACTCTGCACTGCACTTACTCTTTACCTTCCTGTTGCCAATCCATACTGGCAATTCAATATTGATGTCAGAATGCACACCAGAGAGGCTGCTGCCTTAGAGATATTTTGTCATTAACTGCAAAAAAAAGTGGTGGGTTAAGTCACTACTTTTTTAACATTTTTTAAGACTTCTGTAATTCAGTAGCAATTCAAAGGGCAATTCCATTTATTGAAGAAGACAGACATCAGAAAGATGATGAATGATTATTTAGGAAACATTTGCTTTTGGGGAAGCTTAAGCATATAAATTTCTTTTGCTTAAGCAAAAGTTAACTCAGAATAATAGATTTTTGGTAACACCTGAGTCAATAAGCTGTCCTGAACTCCAATAGTTCTAATTTGTTACAGTTTGAAGTAGAAGTGTTTAATCATTTGGGCATGTATAGACTTCATATAAAAATGATTTGTGACTTCATATAACTTGCTATACCTGCTAAATTCTATTAGTGTAAGCAGTGCATTCATAGTAAGAAATCACAGCTAGGGTTTTCAGTTTGCACTCTAACTTTGAGGTCTCTTATTCATCGTTACTGCATACTATCTTCAGTATTAAAGCCAAAGGATCAATCAATCAATCAATCAATCATCATTATTATTATTTTAAAGTTTACATATTTTTTTTTAAACTAAAAATACAGTCTTCAGGAGAATGTCAGCTGAAGAAATAAGAAAGTTTTTTAAAGGAAGTTGGCTAAATTCAATGAGAAAGCCTCCTTGTTTTTTTCTTTTATGAATCTGTTTGTCTCACGAGACGAAGAATGGGCACGTGCACCTCCTCCGTTGGGACAGGCACGTTTCCTTCTCCAGTGGCAGACTTTGCTCTGAAGGCAGTTAAAGCAGCCGTCCCCGTTGCCTTAAGGATGTCTCGAGCAAATCACAAAGCTCAGGGTCCTCAAATATATGACAGACAATGTCAGGGCTTTAATTTCTAACATGAAACATCTCTTGATGTGACATACCCAGAAGTGCAGCCCATGAAGCCATATGAGGCTGTGAACCTTTCTATCTAGGCTCTTTTCTGTGCAGAAACCCCCTAGAAGGTCCATGAATCCAGACGTGAAGAAGCTTCTTCTCTCCCTCTAAAACTGTTTATCAGATCCCGGAGAAAAGACTTAGTCACTACCGTAATATTTTAAAATAATAATAAAACAACAACAAAAAACACTATAGCTAAGAGTATTCTAAGTAAGGATGTTTTTGCAAACTCAGGGCAAAAATATCTGTTGGTCTGACACTTGTGTCTCCAGGGAGACTGAGCGATATCTTCAAGAGGAAAATCATTTCAAGATGAAAATGAGATCCCAGAAGGTTTAAAGCGTGTTACTGTGTCACTGAGTCACTGTGCTCTCATTTATGGCTCGTCCGGGATCTGCCCTAGCAAACATGCTTTCTAAATAGAACTTACGCTGATTTATGCCCCCATATGATGTGATTTTTTGTGCAATTTTTTTTCCCCAAATCTTCTTTCCTATTATTCAAATAGCTTCCTGAGTATTTGTATAGATTGCCATCTGTATGGGCTGAAAATATGTGACTGCAGCAACCTATTGCTGCTGGTTCAGCAAAAGGTAGGGCCTGGTGGTAGCTCAACGTTCCTCATAACGACTTTCTTCTAACCACAGTGTCAAAAAGTTGCATCTTTGCAGTGTAATGCTGCTACAGAAACAAAACTCTCTGCAACAGTGCAAGCTACCAGCTATCTGCTCAAGAAAGAAGACAGAATGCCTCTAATCTTCTATTTGGTGTAGGCTAAAGATACACTTCACTGAGGGGAATTAGTTCATCCCTAGAATGCTCAAAATTCCTGAGCCTGTATCTGCTGCTGGCCACCAGCTACCCGAGCGGATCAGGTGAGCATACAAGCACAGTAATTCAGAACATTTTAGGGAGAAATTGGTTCATATAGTCATTACAAAAGTTATGTTTAATCAATTTTTGTTTGTTTGATAACCTGTAAATGGTGCTTGGGGGGAGTAGTCCCTTCAAAAACACAGCAGATCCTGGAGCCCCTGCCTTAGGTCACCCCCAACACCTGTCTAGCTGCAAAG
>VZSG01000037.1:2147950-2175694 GCA_013398315.1 Nothoprocta pentlandii
GGAAGGAAGGAAGGAAGGAAGGAAGGAAGGAAGGAAGGAAGGAAGGAAGGAAGGAAGGAAGGAAGGAAGGAAGGAAGGAAGGAAGGAAGGAAGGACTCATCTCCCCCCACTTCCCCAGGATAAGTGGTTCATTTTTCCTTTTCAAAGCTTGCACACAATGTGAAATAAAATAATTCCCTTGAAGAAGATTCCCACTCACAGCATGATGAAAAAGCAGTTCTTAAATGACAGTGCTAGCTATAAAATACTGCCTAACTAGACATGGATTTACACAGAAGACCAAAGTTTGCACCAAGTCAACCATAAGGCATAGTCAGGCAGAGCTCAACATGTGCAAACAAAGCCATGCAGTAATTGGTGGCATCCTGTAAATTTACAGCCCCTTTCTTAAAAATTGATCTCAGAAAAGGTTAAGAGTTTTAGAACAGACTTAAGGATTTCTCCTCATCTTCATCATGAATGTTTCATTAGGTATTCTAGGCAACATATTCAGTTTCCATCTTGGATTAACTACCAACTATTTTGGTCTGAGTTTAAGTGGACACACTGTATTGGACAGAAATCAACTTTAGCTGGTCTTCCATCCTTCTCTCCAGTCACTTTGACAAGATTTCCCTTAAATTAAAATGCCTGCATACACGATTCTGTTCTTTGTAAAGAGTTATTAAATGTTTCAATTAATCCTGTTAAGTTCATTTATTTTTTGGAAGATGACAACCTTGGAAAAGACTTGAATAGACACTGAAACAATGGAAAATCTGCCAAAAGAAACATTGCCCAGATAACTGTTGTAGTAAGTTAAACTAGATTATTATAACTTATTTACATTACAGAATATCACTGTAAGAGCTTTAAAAATGGATTTGCTATAAAACAGTGAGCTATGCTGAATTGTCAGTTTGCTAAATACGGCAGAGCTTTTAGAACACTCACATTGAACTTGAGACACAACATTTTACATTTAAACGAGCCTGCAGATGAATGCTCTTCACCCTGCAAAACCCCAGCTGCACATTTCCATGTGCCACACTCTTCATTCGGTCCTTGATCAGCTGAGCAACAGTAATACAGTACTGGATAGGCCCAGCAGCCCCAATCTAATGCTGATTTTTTTCCTGGATAGAAACGGGATTTTCTTGCGGCCTCAATCTGGCTGGCTACATCCTAAAATTGCAAAAGAATTCCAACTTTCAAATGTAGCCTCACTCCTGAAAGGCTCGGTTATATGGGTTCCTTTTAGTCAAAAGCATAAATGAAAACAATCTACTAAAGTGTAGACTGGAAAGGCTCTTTTTTGCATCACTAAATGAACTAACCAACAAGCTCCTGCACTTGCTGCAGTCTTCAGCAATCTTGTTTCCCACCTATAAAATTTCTGGACTACCTGAGAGCTCCCAGCATTAACACAAGGAGAAAAAGCCATTAAAAGGCTGTTTAAAGAAGCAGTGTCATCTACACTTGGAGGACAAGGAGCCTCTGTGCTGTTTTTGCACCAGCAGCATCGACCAGCTTCCCCTGTTGAGGATACAAAGCGGGGATGAATGAGGGCAGCCTGGTCCCGTTGTGCCTCCCACCCAGTCCTGGCCAGCACATGAACCAGACTCAGCCAAAAGCTGTTGAGCTCTGTTGGCAGAGCTGCCCTAGAGCTTGGATGGTGCCTGACTGCAAACATAGGTAGCAAAGGGAACGCCACATCCAGCCGTTGCTATTTGGTGCTCTGAACTTGTGGTTTGCTTGGTGGGGACAAGTTCCCAGCTCAGGGGCCTGACCTGCAGCACGGCACCCGCACGCAGAACAAGCAGGTCTTTTGTTGCTTTGTTTTAGCCACAACCCTACTTGGTGCAGCAAATCGGAGACGAGAAACCCCAGCATTTCCCCCTACCCGCTCTCCGGGAATGAGGCTTCCTGGATGGGGATTTGAGCAGCTGCTGCTTTGCAGAGAACAGAATTCAGGCGGCTGTAAGGGGGAAGAGGAAGGGGGGCAACAAACAACATTTGTTTAAAATCTGGCAGCAGCCTCCCAATTAAAGGAATTATTGGATGGATCATCAGTATTTCTCCCCAAAGTGCCACTGCATAGGAAAGCCCTTGGAGGACGTGTTGATTTAAGGCTGCAAAAATCATCCCGAAAAGCCCCATCTCCAAATGCAACACTGAAGAGTCGTTTGTCATAAAAAAATCACACTTCCCACACAGCGCCGTTGCTCACTTGCCATGTATATAAAGGTTGTAACAGTTAATCAATTAGACAGGGATAAATATTTATTCAGGGACTACCTTAACGTTGAATGTTATTTCCTCCATGACGTAAACTCGTTCAGGAAATGCTTTAGCCACCTCCTCCACACTGTTAAAATACTGCACTGGCTCCTTAATATCTCGGTCTTGTTCCAGCAGCTTAAACTGCCCTGAAAACAGATGATAAACAGAAGAGTTGTAACATATTTACATTGGACGACTGTCACTCTGGCAACTGCTGCCTCAAACTCCTTCTCTCTGTTGCTTGGTCACTTTTTCTGGCTCTTAGCAGTCAAACAGCACAAGAGGAGATTGCAAAGTGTCTTCTAAACCTGCAGTGAGAGAGGGTAAGTTTTATCGGGTCAGAATGAGAAGAATGTGTGGGAGCTGAAGTTAAATTTAAAAAGATTCTTTTATGGCATACTCTACACAAGTGACTGCTGGGGTTTTTGTGCTTGCATACTTAATTCATTGTAATAGTAGCTGGCCCTTAGTATTAAGCTTTACAGAATGAAAACACACCCTTTACCATAAAAACTCAAACAATGAACACAGAAAAAATCTTAAAGAGTCATCAAACAGTATCGCAGAAGTCCTAAGCTAAAATCCTTTCCCTTTTCTTTTCTTAGGCTTGTCTAACAGTGGAATAACGCCCAACTTTTCTTATTCAGAACTGAATTCCTTTCAGAAGTTAAACATAACACAAAAAGAAATTAACCCCCACACCCTTAACTTTCTTTTGAAGGTGACCATCTTCAGAAGGCACGAGGGAGATGTGTTTCCACTTTGCTCCCAACAGTACAATACTCACTCTGCTGTTTTCTAGGTGCTCTAAAAGTTAAAAGAATTAACACCAAGGTAGATGATGTGGGCAGAACTGCACACATTGCTCTGGACAGGTAGGTACTTCAATCACTTCTGTGCATCATGAACACAAGGTTAAGAAGCTTTCTTTTGTAAATACAGTCACATCAAATGCTTAGGCAGGTATATTTTCTGTTGGAATGAATTAGACGTAATGTCATTTGAAAGATCTTCCCAAATTAAGAAGTATTAACCAGTCTAAACATAAATGAAGATCTCAGCAAGACTACAGCACAGTAAGACTTACTGTGAGAAACAACTCAAGAAATGGAGGGAAAGACTGAGTAAAATCCCTGCTTTGCCCATCTCCCGTAAATCCCACTTTAAAAATAGCGCCGCATCCAGCCACAGGATAGCTGCTCACCCAGGGTGCCCGGCTCCACCGAGCGGCACCCAGCGCGGCAGGAACTCAGCCGCCTGCAGAAGCGCTTCCCTGCTCCCGCAGCGTCTTGTGGCACGTTTGGAGGGCTCTCCCGCGGGACGCCTGGCAGCACGGGAGGAAAGGCCAGCGAGCACAGCCAGGCCTGAAGCCCAACAAGAACGAGCCACCCCTGCACCCAGCACGAGCACCACCGTCGTAGCCTTCAGACCATTTTTTAAGGCACAACACTTTCTTTTACACCTCCCCATACATTTTTTCTTTCTAAAGTGACCATAATAATTTCACAGTATTATCAACAGGGCTTGTGCTGCTGTGTAGGACAATAACTAAAGGTGCTGACACTTCCCACTGTAAGGCTGTTTTGCAACTGTTTAACAAATTTCATTATTTTCAATTATTAGTTGCCCCGTAGTTCACTTAACTGTATGTCTACTTCAGGACACACTATTATTTGAAGTTCAGCCAAAACATTTCAAATACTTCAAAACCCAACATTAATGCAGAACATTCCTGTAACAGGAATGTGCCAACTTTGGTCTGCCCAGGTAAAGACTTTCCTGCAGTTCACTAGTTGACTAAGGGAAGGGTTTACCAGGTCAGATGGAAGCCCTACCTTGTGCACTATCCTGCCTTTGACAAAAGTCACCAGAAGAGTAAGGAATGACTTAAGAACAACTAGCCTGGACACCCCTCCATACCTCTGCAGGGGGACCTATGGCTCATGGGCTTCCTGAGCAGAGAAGAGGTATCTTTGGGCTCCAGTTTTCTTTCTTGCAAATTTATTTGCTTTCTTACTGAAGGTACAGGAAACTTTTGACATACATATACCACCTACCTTGATCAACCTCTCCTTCCACCTGTTTTATGGCAACTGCAAAACTAAGCATAGAAATTTTAGGAGTGACAAAGCGGTGCCTGGCCTGTGCTACAAATCTGATGAGGTGTAAGGGCTTGAAGAGACATTTCAGGTGCTCAGCAAGAACCTGCCAGCATTATGAAGCTGAACTGCTCTGTTTGTCTACTCCGAGCATCTTTTATTGTAGAATTAGGGAGTAGGCCATGCAGACTACACCCCTGGGTTGAGTTGATCTAAATAAAAAGCCATAATAGGCTGATTAGGCCTGTAAATATGCAAAATTTCCATTTTGTAATGATGTGGTTACATGTTTTCCAGTTCAAGAATCCCAGAAGGAAGCCGGCCTTAGAAGGCCCTGCTTCATCTGCTACAGTCAGACACTGTTGTGGCTGACGTGTGAGCTGAGAGAGGGAGGATGGATGGGAGTCCTGCTTTCAGGACCTCCCTGTCAGACACAGCCTAAGGTGGAGACTAAGTCCTCAGCTCTGCCAGGCCTTGCCCTCCAGGATCCCAGCTTTCCTAAAGGGGAAATTCAGGAGTGTGGGGGAAAAAGTCCAGCCTTGCCCAGCCTTGCCCTGACGTGGCATCTGCAGGGACCACCAGCAACTATGAGCCGCACCAAGGAGAACCTGATAGCACAGGAAAAAAAAAATAGTATTCTGGAGCACTCAATCAACAACAGCAGTACTGAATCAACAACAGCAGCTCACAGAAAGCTACCGTGGGCAACATGTCCTTACATTTTAGAGAAGCCCTCATGCTGAGTGTTTTCTATGCATTAGCCTTGGCTGTTTTTCTCTCCTGGGACTTATTTCCACACTGCTCATCAGGGAGCACCGCTGTCCTCTCTCACTAATGACAGGGCCACTTGGCTGCAACCCTAATTGATTGCCCCGTTTTAAGACCTAGGGGTCTGATGTGCAGGATTCCCAGCTGCAGTGACTATTCAAGGCAAGCTGTGATTACAATTTATAGTGGCAGTTTATGCTTTACATTCCCTGGAGAAAAACAAACCAACCCGTGGCAAGTTCTAGACATTTTGGATAGATGGTCTAAAACCAGTGGGATACTCCTGATTTAACACTTCCCCCTTACACAGAGAATGGAGTTAAATATGATACCACAAGGAAGCTGTGCCAATTCTGACTAAAGTATCAGTTACTAGAGGGATAAAAACTTGGAAAAGCAGAAAGTTAACTCTCTCCTCAGAACGGGATCCAGTTGGGCACAGTAACAAGACATGAAGTCACATGAAGAACTGCAGAAGAAAATACCCTGAAGAGTTACATATATCTGGACAATGCTCCTGCTGCACTTTGAATGAGACTGTGTTCTTTTTAATTCTAGCTCCTCTGTTTAGAGCCATAACATTATTATGTCACCAAGACCAATGTGTACTTAACAATAGACAGTCTGGTGGCAAGAAAGGGCCAGTTATCCATTACAACCCACACTCCTGCAAGAAAAGCCCAGAATTCCTTCTCACCAACAAAAGTTCAGGGCTGTGAGAAAGTGGAAGCAGGGCCTGTTATCCATTTTACATTTACACATGTTTGTACATATATATATAAAAATCAGCTGGAGTGTTGCCTCAGTACAAAGAGATGCTCAGAAGCATCGATGTCACTATCTATGTCATCCTTGCCTCGGTTCAGCTGAGCCACACAAACACAAAGCTGTCTGTGCCTTCACTGCTAATAAGCAGCAGTTCATGGGAAGGTTGATCACAGAGCAGCACATACAGATCCCAAAACATAAGGGCGGCCTTAGTCTCCCGCTGCAAAGAAAGCAGGAAGCGTTTTGTGTGTGGAAGCCGTCTGGATCGGATGGTAAAATGCCTCTCCTTTGGAAAAGATGATTTATAACTCAAGATTTTCTATAGCCTGCTTTTTGAAAATTATTTCCTCATTGAAAAAGGCATTTTTTTTTAATTGAAAAAAAGAGGAAGAAAGGCCTGCAATACACATTTGAGCCAGATGTCAAGCAAATAACTAATGGGGAGGAAGGAGACAATTTCATATTACATTCCTCCCTGGTCTCTACTCAAGTTGCCATACAAAAACACAGCAGCAAATTTCCAAGAGCACTGCTGAAATACAAGTTAAACGTGCACAAGTCTGGCTTAAGTGCAAGTTAAAACTGAATTTTATTAAACTTGACAAGCTGCAAGATTTCATCATTGGACTTTACAAAATTCGGTGCAAGTTTAAATAAATCACAACATAGTTTATCAATATCTTAATTAAAAATTTAACAACAGAATAGTAAAGAAAACACAAAACTAAAACTAAACTTTTATAGAAATACACCCCCTTCTCTCTTAGTAGCACAAAAAAAAAAGAATAATGAAATGCCGCCCTCTTAAATCAATGCAAGATTGGAGAGATCAGATTCATGAAAACCTCCCTGGTCTCCCGAGCAGGAGTGGTTACTCCTTTGCAGCCAAACAGCCCATGAGAGAGTGCTGAAGCACAACCACAACCTCTCTGTCTCCTTATCTGCCAGCCTGCTCCCTGGCAGGCAGGTTTTGGAACAGGTTCATTCCAGTGTTCCTTACCTGGGCGCGTTACGAAACCCTATTTCCGTGTGAAGGTGCACTTAGCAGAGGCAGTAAATCCACTGCTGATGGAAATGAGCACGGAAAGATAAAGAGGTGGGGGAAAGACCTAAACCGAGGCTTATCCTCTAGTTTATGGAGCCATTTATTAAAACCACCCAGAGCAGGAAGATCAGTCCATCTTTCTTACTGCCAGGAGCCAGTTCTGCAACATTTGTGAGCAGGATCTGCTCCGGGTCGTTAGCAGCCCTTTCTGCTCCAGGTTCCTGGTTACTTCTGCCACTTGCAACGCTCAGGCTTCGGCAGGCTGAGCTACCTTCACAACTGCAACCAGTCTTGCAGATATTTCTGCAATATCTGTCTTTTGGTTCAAACACTGCCTTACCTCTTCCCCTCACACAACCCTGCCAGGCTGCAGAGATACCTGGGCCACCCTCTCGGCATGCAGACCCCTACCCTTCAGTTGGGGAAGAGACCTCTTCCCATCAGAGCAGTGGCCTCTTTACTCCTTTACTTTATTGGTATTCTTTATTTTCTATTGTTGCAATACTACTTTATCACAGCTCTGGCTCCTTTTGAACACAGAGGGTTTTGGTGGGAGGGAGTTTTTTTGCTTTGTTTTAAACCCTTCATGTTTTCAAAGACCAGCAATTCTTCTCATGCAGCGTGAGCACTGCCTAGGCCAGGGGAGTCCCTCACCTACAATGAAGGTTCAGAGACTGAATCAACAATCCAGTTCTTGGAGATATGAACGTAAAGAGCCACAAGCATGAGAGCAAATATCTGCACTCATATATTGAAACACTAAATCTGACTATTCTGTTAAAAAAAAAAAAAAGTAGCTGCCTGTCATCAGCTAGAAAAGATGGAAGGTCACAGAAACATCTGCGCAATTACGTTCGCTGTTAAACGCTCCTCTCAGGAGGCAGGAGCTGTATTGTCTTTCAGCAGCTTTGATCATTTAGCAAGTCTCTCCGTGAGGCTGTGTGCAACGGCCGGCGCTTCCCAGGCAGGCGCAGCGAGCGCAGCAGGGCGGCAGCAGCACCGTGGAGCTTCGTGCTCCACACGGCTTGTCCACTGCCGACTGCCTTCCAGGCAGCAGCGACTCCGTGTGAGGAAGAGTCCCTGAACTGGCCAGAATCCCACCATCTGCGGAAAAGAGGATTTTTGCCCACACTTTTCACTGTTCTAGTACCTCAGGATGACACGAATATCTTTGCCTTCCTTCCTAAAAGGATGATTCTTGCTGCAGCTGAGCGAGAATAGGATAAACCTGCAGCTACCTTCACAGAGCAGAGCAGGGCAGGGAGAGCTGGTTTGCTAGATGCCAGGGAACATGTGAAGGTCCAAACAGGGAAGGGCACTGGAGCACCCGCTTCTCAGGGGGGGCCTCTGCCCTCAAGGGTGATGTAGAAACAGATTTGCTTAGCTGGGGATGACAGCAGGAAGCTTCAGTTTATTTAGTCACCATCAATTAGATCACAAGGTAAAACTCTCCTGTCTAATCCCCTAAATACAGGAGCTAGTCAAAGAAAGGCAAACTAAAGACTAGAGCTAGGTTAAGATACAATTCTAACTTCAATCACTTCAGCCTACACAATATAATTATTTTTAAATCAGCCTTTATGTAAATTGACATCTGCCAAAACATATTTGTGTAGAACCTGTGTGTTGTGTTTCACTGTTTCAGGAAGCGCTGGGATGACTGTGGTCGTGGCTGTCTAGACAGAAGAAAGGGAGAACAAAAAAGCAGTCTTGGATACAGCTATTATATGATTAACCAGCACCAAAGTATAAAGTTAACATTGCAGCTCTTTCTGGGATGTGCCCCAAAGTGAACGTGAAAAGGTTTGGTGGACGTGCAAAGGGACGACGGGATCTGCTGCTTGGGCACCTGCAGGTTTCCCCATCAAAGGAATTGGCTCCTTGGCCTCAGACTGCAAACTGTGAGCAAACTAACATGGGTAAGATTAATACCCTGCATTAAAGAAAGGAGCAAATGAACGCAGTAGTACAGATCTATACTTATATGCCCTGCTGACAGCATCTGTGAGTTATATACAAAAAAAAAAAAAACCACCCCAGGGAGGGGGGCAGACACACACACACACTTTTTCACTTATATGTAACTTATGTGTAGCTCTGCTGATGAAAGCCTACACCAGGATACTACAAAAGGACTGAGAACAGAGCAGGAAAATGCAAAACTAGAGTCTTCAGGTACAGCTTCCACGAAATGATGAGTAGGCCATGGACTGGCAAGTTATAATTGATTATTACATTACAATCATCATGAAATCACTACTAAACATACCCTGAAATGCTGCATCCGACTCTGCTTTTATAGAATCGCTTGTAAGTACTTTCTGAGGGGAAAGAGATGAAGAGGACTTCCTGTGTTCCCATCTGTACCCCATCTTTTGGAAGTGTTGGGAATGTATTTTTATATATATATATATAACTGGAAACATGTCTAAATAAACCAAATAGAATCAAATCCATAAAGTGAACTGGAGCTAAACTTGTGGCACTGCAAAACTGAGGGCAAGGCACAAAGCCACATTCAAGTCAGTAGAGCTTGTGTAACACTTCATGCCCTGGGAAGGGGAAGGAGCCCTTCCAAATGAACAGTTTTACTTCTCAGAAGTTTTATCAGGATTTTTGGAGCCTAAACTGCCTCTATTCCTCTTTGTGTTATGGTTGCTGTATAAATACGCAGTCACCCAAGCCAGAGTGAGTCAAGCATCGCAACCCAGTGAGACATGTGGGAGCAAAGAATTAGCACCCTGACGCATCCTATGGGCATACATACGCTCTCCAAGAGATCAAAAAAGGGAGTCAAAGCGAGCTTCCCACACAGCAACACAATGCTTGCACTTCTAATCAAAACCCTAATCCTACAGTGGTAAAGGGAAGATGATAGAATCTAGCATCTCTTTTCTGTATCTGATTTTTATGACTCTAAATGGTGTTGCAAAAAAAATTCAATTGGCAGCATAACAAAGAAAAATCAGTTCTAGTGATTACTGATCATAGTTGAAAGGAGACAACTCAGATATTTCATGAGAATGAATTTAACGTTACAGGTTATGTAAAAAGACTGGCAGAAAAAACAAGTCTAACTTCTATGTTTTGCTTCATAAATTATCATCATGACAAATACACTGCATTACCACAACAAAATGTTGCATTTCATGGGGTCACCTATTTGATCATCTGGGCTATAAGAGATGAACTAGATTCATCTTACTCACTAGGTCACCATCAATCTAACTTATAATTAACACCCCTTTCATTCCTTTCCCATGTGTTGCCGACAGACATGAAGAATCTCCCCTGGGCAGCTTTCCATAGGGGCAGATTTCCATAGGAGTGTCAGTTCACACACTCCAGCAACCATGGAAAGAAGCCTGATGACTATTATCCTGTCTGACTGTCTTAATTATTCCTAAGGAAAACTACTGCTAACTTCCCGTTGAACAGGAAGATTATAAATCCATATGCACATGAAGATGCCTCATCTCCTGGCAGGTAATGAAGCTTACCCAGATCACATACAAAAAAGGCATCGACAGGGAGAGAAACGTTACAAAAAGCCCAACAAAATCAGCCCAGAGCCTGCATGAAACGACGTTGAGATGATTTGGTTTAATAGCAGCTGTCTGAGGGCAAAATTGCTGATTATGCAAGTATTAGCACTATTCTTTTTTGCTCCGGAAGGATTATCACTGGGGATGCCCACTTAGGCCTGGCTCATGTAAATGGAGGGAGAGTCACTAAAAGGTTCAAGTGGCATCTGAGGTCCTGTTGAGTCTGGCTGCTGGATCTGCCTGCCCTTGGAGGAAGATTTTAAAGGGAGGCAAAGCCAACTTTTCCCTCACCTCTGAGGGGCCTCTACCAAAACCTAATGTCCTCTATCCGAAAGGCTACAAAAGAAAATGGCAGAATTAAATGTATATATTAAAGAAAAAAACGACTACTGATCTGCAGCCCAGATTCACCAATTTTAGACTTATTCTTGACTAGCTCCCATATCACCTCCCATATCATCAGTACACTCTAGTTTCAAGACATTCATTAAAAGAAAAGGGACAGCTACCACTGGATTAACATTTAACTAAGGCACAGGAGAAAGATGAGATGGAGAACAAATGCCTGGTTAATATTTGAAATGAATATTAGTAGCTTCAAGTAGGCTAATACAGACCATGTTAGGATACCTGCTAAGGGTTGGATCACTCTACTGGAGGTTTTAAATCACAGGTGCATCAAGAACTCTGAAAACTTTACCCTAGATTCCCTCTATCTGATTAGCATTAATTTCAGGAGCAGTTAATGAATATGTAGAGACTTCAGATTTGCTCTGTACTACAGAAGGAGCAAATTCCCATTTACAATTAAAACTTTGTAATCAACAGATTGAAGAAAACCCAGCAATACCTGTCTAGCAGAATCAGCAGCCATAGTTCAGTCTCTCTGTGACTGAGGGAGCAGGGAAACCCAGCACTTCCCTTCCAGGGAATGTCTTCCCACTGGATACCACCATAGGGAGAAACCTTCCTTGGCTCTTTTCACCTCATTTTGCTGATAAATAGTGATACTTGTGCAGCCAAAGCTTCAACACAAGAAACTGAGGTGTTTTTTCTAAGAGCAGCAGGATTTCAAAAGCTTGGTTCTACATAGATCTACTTGAATAAAATTCTTCTACTATTTGGGTTCTAAATTTCTTAAGGTGAAGAGAAATTTTGCACTGATAGAGAATTAAGGATTTTAAATATTAAATACAGAGTGTACAAGTACACTCTTATTACCAGTGGTGACAAGTAAATATTTATTTGGGGGTTAAGACGAATACCAGACAGCATCCAAAAAAAGAAATTCTGCCCACCCATGTCAACAGAGAAATGAATCAAACTTCAGCCCGAGAGGGAGAACCCAGTGTGGGAAGGAAGCTCATTGTCTGGGGAGGACTAAAATTTTGTTCCATCGAAGCAGGCAAAATTTTGCAATTTATAAACTACCAGCCTATCCCTTTTTTTCCCCTTACTGTTTCTGTTAGGTCTGCTCCAAATCCTGTTATTTCACTATTTCACTTTGGGCAGAGCTAGAATTAAAGGGAAGAAAGGAAGATATGGAGGAACACGGAACATATTTTCATTGAAAATATGAATGTATATTTTGGTCACAACGCACATTTCTGAGATTGTAAACACAAGAGACTTGCAGATTTCCACCAGGGGCAACTTTCTGGACTTCAGAGCCATCCTACAGAACAAATTTGACTGAACAAAAGAGGCTCTTCCAAACAACCTCAGACACATTCTTTTATTTCTTGGCAAGTCTACGCCTCTGCTAAAAGAACAGCAGCAACTGCTAAGCTGAACTGTTAGCTTCCCCTCGCTGTGTAACCGCTTTTATTTATTTATTTAACACAAGTTTCAAAGTTAACACTTAGCAAAACTCCATTAGTGTTCCGGCCACAGTGGGAAGAGACATTCCTCAGGCACAAAGCCACCACCTTTCGGGCTTTCTGCTGACAGCCCCTTTTCCTGCTGCTGCTCCCACACCAGGGTCTCTCTTTGAATGGCCTGACTTCAACTTCATTCATGGCTGTCCTGCCTACT
Source organism: Nothoprocta pentlandii (assembly GCA_013398315.1). Lineage (NCBI taxonomy): Eukaryota > Metazoa > Chordata > Aves > Tinamiformes > Tinamidae > Nothoprocta > Nothoprocta pentlandii. The sequence goes on from VZSG01000037.1 coordinate 2,160,472, forward strand.
GAGCATTCTTTGGGGCCCGGCAGGTTTTGACCCTGTTCCATGTGAAACAGGCCCTGCTGCAAGTGTAGGCCGGTGTATAGCAAAATATTTCACTTGACAAGGACAGTCATGGAAACAGCCCTGCTTGGGGTAGGCACTTTTGATGCCATCAACAAAGCTAAAGAAAAACGGCATTCAGAGGGCAGAAATTTTGAAAATGTACACAGATCAATTTTGTATAAAAAGTGCTTTTGTTTCAGGCTCAGGAACAGGTTTTTTAATTAACTGAATGGGAGGAGTTTTAAAGCACAGGAACAATGACCGAGTCAGCAGCTCTGGTTCTTGCAGCTTACAGGCCTCTCTCCGAGACAGAATAAACACATTTCATTCAGAGTTGGACATTTTTATCAATGTGCGGGAAGACTTCAGAGCCTGGCTTGGGTAGCCTGAAAGAGCGTCTGTGCATTATAGAGCAGCTTTTTGTTTCAAACGCCTGTCTCATTTTACTCGCTGAATTTACATGTGTTTTACAGTCCCTTGCAGAGCCCACTTCCCTCTCTCGCTCTCAGTTTAAATCCACACAAGTTTTTTATTCAAATTACCAGAGAGGCTGGGGCTCAGCCAGTTCCCAACTTCTAGAGTATCAGCAGCAGAAGGGAAGGAGAGATTAAAAAGATAAATTAAATAGAAAGTCTTAGGAAAGATACTATCACTGTATTTTCCATGAGCTGCACACACTGCAGCTTAGCCTATGCATTTGGAAGGTATAGGAATTGGAAAGGAATGCAATTCATTGCAGCTATGACCATCAGATACCACGAACAAAAAGCAGGTTCACCTCTGGAACAAACTAGACAACGTAGTTCAAACTGAAATGAAGCTGACTTCCAAAGAAACTCCTTATTCACCCAACAGAGCTACTTTACTCAACTAAACTCTCTTGTTAAAGAGAATATTCAGTATTTTAACCATTTATGCCACTGCTAAAACTATATTAAAGAGAATTAAGCAAGCGTAAAAGCAAAGTATTATGTTACCTGAAAAACACCTTCATGAAGAACATGCAGCAGCTTCTGCTGCAAATATTCTGTCATCCATAGCTTTGAATGCTCGACAGTTATTCTAAAGTAATTTACAGCAAACAAGTATTTCTAACTTCTTTTATTGAAGTTATGCAGCCACATTTCCATCACCACCTCTGTTAAGATGCAGATGCTACTTTGGTACCTGGATTCTGCATGAAATTAGCCCTCTAACATAGGCTAACATAGGGCATTGCTACCTATGGGTATTAGGGGGTTTGTCAAAATAGCTTGTCTGGTTTCCAGCAAACACTGAGACATGGATTCAGGGTTGTGCAATTTATCTCCAAAGTAGACACAGCTCTCAATAACAGCTCAAAGGGAATGAAAGCAGCTTTTAAGAATGACCATTTTGGCATACGTTCATGGCATACATTGAAGTGTCACCAAAAAAAAGAAGGAAAGAAAAAAGAAGAGATGAACTGAAAAGGCTGGGGAATAGGGATGGTTGTAAAAAGCACACTGCTTCAGCAATATCCCTTCAATTAATTCCTGTTTATGCTCTGAAAACAGTAAATCTAAAATTCAGATATAAAAAAAAGATAGGCACCTGCCTCAGTTTCTTTCAATGAATTCCTTCACACACATTTTATTTCATTACCTATTTCAAAAAATGCCTTAAGCAAAAGAGGTACTACCTAAATCCCTTTTACAATTCAAGTAATTATACCTGAATCCAAAAGATATAAAGAAACAGAACATCCAGACAATTCTTCCCTCTCCTGTGTTATCTGTCCACTTGTTGAGAATCAAATGAAACCAGTTAGGAGAATCAGCCCAGCCTAAGATAGCTTGGAGGAAAATAAACCTTACATATTACACATAGGGTAGTTTAATTTTTGAATGTGTCTTTAGGAGACTATTCAGGTGACCATTTTCTTCATGTAAAAGATAATTCATGATTTAAAGGGATGTGTTTTGCCTCGTTGATGCTTTCTGAAATGGTATGGAATATATTACCCTCTCCGTTCCTCTGGTGGTAACTTTTTTCAGGTGTTGACTTGGGGCATCTCTCTCTTGAAAGCCTTTTTTTGTACCACATCCATTTTGCAGCCTTTTCCAGAAAGGGCTGTGGTAATTACCAAGTGGTAATTACCAAAGCGGCAAGTCCCTTATTTGTCTTTGAATGCACATGGACTTCCCCAGCTGCCAGATTATCATGAGATATGTTATTACATACTAATTTCTAAGCACATAAGCTAACATTGGCAGCTGCAAATGCTCTACAGAAATCATAAGCTTTAAATTCCTATGAAAAAAGTTTCCTTTGAAAGTAAGGTGATTCTCAATCCAAATCTGGCCTATTAATATTTTTGGTTCTAAGAAGTTATCTCATAAATGATTATACCAAAACAATGGTGGGCAGTTTGTTAGCACATGGAATTAAGGTGATGTGAAGTCATAAACGGAAAAGAGAGATGACACTCAGATGACACTTAAAATTGCTTCCTGTAGATGTTGAGAGACAGACCGAACAATCTGATCACACAGAGACAAAAAAAAAGGGGTATATCCCAAAACAACTATTTCAGTTGAGCTCTTGAGCGTGGGCAGCGGAACTGCAAGGACACAGTGAGAAACCAGGTCTTTCAAATGACATCAGCTGCACTCCTTGAAGCAGTAATCCTACGAAAACATCGTTTCCTTCTGTGTTCAATTACACCATTGCATGCCCAGCAGGAGCAATAGCACAAACGGGCTCCTTTGCACCAAGCCTGGGCAGGCAGCGTTGCCTGTCACCTACCCTGCCCCAGAAGAGGGCTTGGGAAGAGGGCCTGCATTTGAAGTGTGGTACATGGTGGCTTCTATTTTTTGTTTTCTGCAGCACAGAAAATGCCTGGTGTATCTAAGCAGGGTGAAGGCACACCAGTGTCATACATACTATCCACACCTCTGCTTCCTTACACTAGTGTGTTAAATGGCAGAGCAGCACAGGGCTCAATCCTTAACAGTGCAGCAGGTCTCCAGGGACTCGAGGCACGCAGATCTCAGTCGCTGTCACACACTGCGCTGCTCTTCCTTCCCTGTTCTTGCTAACCGGGCAAGCCAGAACATGCTGTAACCCAAAATGTTGATTGTGTAGCGTGGGCAGACCCTAAATGCCTCGTTGCTTAAGGTGTCCTAGGTGAAAGCCTTAGGCCGTGTCAGACAGCTGATCTGGGAAACCTGCACACACCTTCATATGAAGCTGAAGTTTTAGTTTGGACCTTCATATTTTACTAATTTTTATAACCCTGGCAAGCATCCTATGTGCCAATTCCCCGCGGCTTCCCCTGAGAATTACTTCCCTCTGAAGACAAGGAAGAGGAAATAAATGAGCATGTTGAAAATATCATTTTCTAAGTAGTAATATAGCTAGGATTCAGTAATAATCCAAATTTTACCACAAAAGTAGTGAAATATATTCTCCTTAAAAAAAGATTGCTTTTCCCTCTGCTATTTAAAAAACAAACAAAGATCTTTAGTTTCCTAACATTTAACATTAATACTAATCCTAACATGCATGCTACTTCCTAATGTTAGGAAACTGAGGTTAAAAGCATTCTCCTCCAATATTAATAGAGGATGAATTTATCTATGACCATAAAGTCCATCACACTTTAATAGTCAACAATCCAAAATAGTCAGTAATTTGAGTCTAGTCCTTCATAATAATCTTTCACAACAGAAAAGACATATAATTAACTGCTTAAAAATACCAGAAATACCCAAACTGCACATTTTAGATCTTCTTGCAAGATTATAGCATGAAACATTAAGGACTAATCCAGGAAGCTCAGGCAATTTAGTTGCAGCTTGTACTGCAAAGTTAAACTGTATGTATAACTCTTCAGATAAACTTATTTCTGCTTTTGGCATCCAGCATAAAATCACAGAACATGATTCTGTCTGAGCGCAAGATTTTCACTTCCTTTATGAAATCTTGAATGTTGAGAAATATTGAAAAAAAATCAACTAGGAATAAAGAGCAAGTGTTGGGTCACACGACTTTTCCTTGTACCAGAGTTCAACCTTTAAACTTAGACAAGACAAAATTGTTTTAGAATATGACAACTCTTTCTATACAGCAGATAGAATTAAGGTAATACAGGATAATTAGCTTTTCTTTCCCCAGAAAGATATACAATATCCTAAATTTTATTCACTTTCTTCTTACAGCTCCAGGGTTATTTTAGGGAGTTCATTCCAGATTAAATAGCCTCACGATAACGAAGAAATTATCTCACAGGTTTTGGCTGTCTACCTGCGAGAAGATGTCCAGAGAGACTGCTCCACATATTCAACGGAAAGGGGGAAAAAATGACAAATCCTCTGCTGAAACAGCTTCATTCTCATGACCTTCCTGCTGTCAGAGACCAATGCCTGAAGCACAATGATCTTTGGAAACCATCATGAGGTCCTGGGCAATTTCAGCTGAGCAGTATCTATCCTAAGGAGAACTGCATGGGTAGGGAATTAATCAAAAGTGCTTGTTCTCAGTAAAGGTGGTACATCAAATAAAAAGTTCTTTCCTGAAGGAGGAATGTAACCCTTGTATCCCACCTGTATTCTACCTCTTGCCCATTTTATCAGTAGTCTCTCTCCAAAGAATCTCAAACTTTCTATGAAAACTTCATTTCACAGGCTTCACTAAACAGCTCAATATTTAGAAACTTAAATTTTTCCACCCCTTACATAGACAGGTTTGAAGTTTTCGTGTTTTCTTTTTTCTTTTTCATTTCTGCACCAGAACTGTTCAGAGACATGCGCTGAAGGGACACATGGAGCTCTCAAGCTCCAAGCTCCCGAGGAATGAGCACGCCAGTGTCACATAACCGTGCATCCTGGCGAGCAACCCAGGCTCACGTCACCTCTCTCTTGTTTCATCCAAGCTACTGATTTGAGCCTTTCGCATCCCAGCCAGATGTACTAACCACTAGGCTAAAGAATCAATCTTTCTGCTCCAGGAAGAATTGTATACATAGAAAAATGGAAATTCTCCAAATAATTCTCAGGACAGAAAAGCTGATTATACAAACTGATGGTCAGGGAACTCACCTTGAACATGGGAGAGGCAAAGTTCAAACCTCTGCTGCAAATCCAGCAGAGCAGGAAGTGCAGGAGGGCATGCAACTCATACTTATGCCAAAAAGCTGTAAATCACTGCTTACTACATGGTACAATTTTCTTCTCTATCTGCACTGCGGATCTGAGAAGCCTTTCAGTAAAGAACAAAAATGGAAATAAAACAAACACTCCTCAATTTGATCTCAGCACGGTCCTGCGATGGTTTCAGCAGGTCAGCACTCCCAGTGAAACATGGCACGGCTAAAAGTTAATTCAGCCAGATCTAATTTCCAACTGCTATGAAAAGATCATTATGAATGTTCACTCGCAACACTCACTATTAGCCTGTGTTTGACTACAGATTTCCTGGTGATGGAAACGCAGTACAAAGCAACAGCAAAATGTCTTGCCCACGCTGCTGTCAATTTAGCAGAAATAAATTTACTATCGTCCCTCTGGTTAAAGGAAAGTTTCATCAGCACAAGTCAGCCAGCAGGATCTGGAGCTATGTATGTTCTTTTAATGATTTCCAAGTAATGTTTGCTCATTACAGAAATTAAAATAATAGCTCGATCCTTTCGGGGTCGACAGTTTTCTAAAAACTGAACTGCTTTATTTCAGCTTCGCCCAACATCCAAGTAGGAAGCCGTTCCTAAGAGCAGGAGCGGGCTGCTCCTTACCAGGCTGTGGGCAGGATAATCCCGGCTTTGGGAGCGCGGGGAGCAGGCTGAGCGCACAAGCGGGGCTTTGTTAGGGCCGGCTCTGCAGGCCGCGCCGCCTCCCCTCAGGGCGAGGGTTCAAAGGCTTCGCACAAGGCAGCGGCCGGGCAGGCCGCAGTTCATCCCTGCCTCCTTTCCTGCTTGCCCGGGGTGCCAGGGCCGATGCCTTGGAGACAGGTTGCAGGGATCAGGCCTCCTCCGTGACTCCGTGCGCTCTGCTGCCGATGGCTTCTCCCAAAGGCTGCTGCTGGGGGAAGGATCGCGGCTGCGCTTCCTGCCCTGTTGGGACTAGTCCTACAGGAGCAGGCTCAGCTCAGCTACTACACGCAAGGCAGCTTTGTTTTCATTTGGCATTCAAAGCGACACAGAGAACAAAGGGAGGATCAAGGAGCGCCCAAGATTTATTTGTGTATCAAGGGGAAAGCCAGAAGCTGCTGAAATTGTCTAAAGCAGGTTGAAAGAATAATACAAAAAGCAAACAGTGCACTGTTAGATATCCAGGTGGCATTTGTGGACAGACCCAGGTGCCCTCACCCCTGCTGAGTTTCATTAAAATGCCCAAGAAGTGGGCTAGCGTTATTCATTGCATTTAAAAACCTCCAAATTATGAAGGTGTCAGAAGTACAGAAGGGACCATGACCTCCTCTATTTTGACCTTGTAACTAAATTTGGCTTCCCTTGGCAGAGCAACACCCTTTCAACACTCAATTTCAAAACCGAGCTCCTGAAAAAGTTTGGAGCTAAACAGATTCATGCTGCCTGCTCAACTTTGACTTGCACTGCCTTTTGAAACACCTCTCATCTAGGACGATGATGGCAAACAAGGACTTTTCCCAGCCAGATACAAGAGCAAGCCAGAAGCAACATGTAAAGGAATTTCACTATTCTGTAGAAGCCACTTTCTCCTCACTGGGATGCAAGGTATAAGCATTCACATCTCTTTTTAAGACAGATGAACTTAAAAGTGATGACTGTCTATCTAGGCTTTGCATGAATTCAGAGGCAAACAGGCAGAGCCCCTATTTCCACTACCCCATTTTAGTGATACCAAAATTTCCTTTTTCCTGTACCAGCCATGCCCAAAACAGGTTTTCCAGGCACTGCGCATGGGTAGAGTAGAACACACTTCTTCGTGTCAGTTTTCCAGTCCTTATTTCAATCCACTTTTTCCTCTGAATTAGCATAAGATCGGTTTCCCAAATCCATTTGCTACCATCATGACATACATTAAAAAAGAGAGGCACAAAGGAAAGGAAGAAGAAAAACAGAAAGGAGATTTTTAAAAATACCTTTTGGAGGATTCAAAATATTTCACAGAGCCCAAAGTCTAGCACCGCTGGCCTATTTACCTATAAGCCTATCAGCATGGATGTTAACAGTGGGTTGAGAGCTCTGAAAAAATTGCTGTTAATATTCACGTTAGTCTGCTCAAACAAACAATCTCTGCCAAACAATATGCTGCTTACAAAGCTTTCCAGCCTACCAAGCTAAGTAATTGTAAATGCTGCTGGAGGGAAGAAAGGATGAGAAAGTAGTACTGAGCTTTTTGCTTTCATTTAGCAACACAGAAGATAAAAATAGATCTCTATAATATTTATAATCCTTAATCTTCCTTCAAATCAGAGTGATTACTCTGATCAGAGTGATTACAGCCCCCCAGAGATTTATTTGTAAATGGCTGGCTCAAACTCCACCAAATCCTTGTTGTTGTTTTTTTTTTTTTAGCCAGGTTGCTGACCTGGTAACTATTCAAAGCATAAAATTTAACTAAGAACAATATTCAGCATCCCCCAGCACAAACCTCTGCAACAGCAGAGGGGCAAAAATATCATGCTGGTTTACAGAACATTGGGGAAGGGGGAGAGCTTTTCAGCAACAGAAAAATTCAATGCTGAGAAAAGGCCTAAATCTTTCATACGGGCCCTGTATTCTGTAGCTCCCTGCACAACTAATCTGTTGTTACTCACTCTTTGTATCCAGTATAGATGGACCCTGTGTAGCAGGCAATGGGTTCTGGAGAACAGCCCTCATTTTGTTCAATACAATACAGCTTTCTGAACTCTCACACTGCTACTTGAACTGTCAAATTGTGCACACACTGTAGAAGGACACTTTGTAAAAATGAACTGCAAAAAAGCAAGTAACTGATTTTTAGTCCCCTGTGGGTGTAATGCCACATCCCTATTAACCGGTAAGAACTTTTCCACACCATTTCCACATGTGGCAGTTAATACAAAAACACACTATGCAGGACATTGCTTTGCTTTCTAGGAAAGGGGCAGCTACTAACACACTGAGCAGATTTCCAGTCAGATGCTCTGTGCAGGGTGGAGAGCAAGGCAGAAGGGTCTGCCTGTACATGACTAATTAGCATCCACTGCAGGCTACTGCAGAGCTGCATTTCTCCAGGTAAAATGTTTTAGAGTTTACAAGTGATATGAGATCATAGCGATGGAGGGCCTGATGATCTGCCATGAATTACCCAGATTAATTTTTTAATTAATAATAATTATTTCCTATAACAAGCTTAGCAATACAGAAAGAAGTGCAAAAGTGCCTTAATCACTCTGGAAAAAAAAATCCCACTTTTTTTTTTTTTTTTTTTTTTTTTTTTTTTTTTTTTTTTTTTTTTTTTTTTTTTTTTTGCTGATGCTGGTGTATTCTTGGGTGATACAATACAAAAACAATCCACAGATTTAATATGTTCCACTTGGATAAAGTGGATTTTTTTTCCAACAAAGAGAATGCAAGCCCAATTGCCAAATGATGAAGGAATCCTCATTCTCACAGTTAGAAGTGAAAGGAGTGGGCTGGAGAGGGAGGGAAGTGACTGTAGTTAAAACAGTCAAGAAGTCTCAAAGAATGAATGTGCATTGCCTCAATGTACTCCAGTTTCAAGTATGTTCTTTGAGAATAGAGTATTCTTTTCTGGCCAAAGAGTGAAAAAAAAATAAAATGAATGGGTTTCCATGGCTTTCCTCAGTACAGCTATATCTGGATTTTTGTTTTGAGACTGTACTTCTGGTAAAATGGTTCAGTTAATATTAAATAGTTCAAAGCACTTCTAACTGGGACAAGATAACAAAGTGGTTAGACTGCTGGTTCACTAAGAGAACATTGCTTTCAAGTATTGTACAACAAACAAAAGAAGAATACTTAGTTTCAAGCAAAGAAAACCACAGTCAGCATGAGATCTCTGTTCATAGATCATTAAACAGGATGGAAGTTATTGCTTAGTTCAGTTCTGAGTGTTGGATTTTCCCCATTTGCAACAAAGTTGGGCTGTGGTGTGCAAAGCAGGTGTGAGGCAATGATGAGTTGTTCAAGCACGTTACAATAAACATGTTCTGTGAACTCTCAAGAACACTGAGACTTCTCTTCATTTAAGAAGTTTGTCATTAACAGTGTTACTTGTAAGCTTATTTTACAAGTCCCTTAATGGGCCAAGGCAAAGCATCCACACTTCAATGATTATCTCAGAGGAGAATGTATGGTTAACCTTACTCTTAACACTAGCTATGCCAAGTTATGGGACATGGGTCAGAACTTCCAGACTCACTTTTGGGAGAAAGATGTGAAGAGATGGGAGTGGGGCAAAGTAAGCCAACCAAGGAGGCCATCTCTTAAGTGAACTTTAGTTATGAACTCAAGATCTACCCTTACTTGGTTTGAAGTAGAAACTTCAAACATCATCAGCTAGGCAGAAAAACATCATCAGCTAGGCAGAAAAAAAAATCCTTTCAGTTAACACAAATGACTAAATATTGAAGTGTCTAACTTCAAAATAGCTTCACCATATGCTATAGCCAATTAGTCACAAGTCAGATACAAAATAAATCTTGAAACAAACTGCAAATTCTTAGTATTTTTGAGAGAATATTCTCTTTAATTAGAAGTGAACAACTTACATTTTACACATATGCCGAATTTCCTCCTGGCAGCATTTGCAAAGTTTAAAAAACTTTATTTTGGAGAGATAGGAGAGGAAAAAAAGAGGGGGGGAGAAAAACCTCCCATAAACATCCCCAACTTCTACCAAATAGGGAGAAAAAAGTGAATCTGAACACCAACTCCAAATCCTGCTCCTAGAATCCCAAAAGTAAGGAAGCAAAGAAACAAAAGACACTTGATGGCTTTAACACCTTATTAATAGGGCAGTTAGTCTTACTACTGCACCTTGTATTAAGTTACAGAGCTTCCACCTCTTTCTTTCCAATGGAAAAAAAACAAAACTCACCACTGGGTATTGCAGGTGACAGAGGTGTGTTCACTCCTTTCCTCCTCTTACTGTTCAACCATTACAGCATTTCATAAAGCAGAACTTTTCTTAGGGCTATGTATTTAAAAAATAAACTTTCAGGAGTACACGTTTCACTTAATCATAAAAGCAGATGAATTCTATGTTACACAAAAGCAGAGATTTCTACAGTGCTGATTAAAAACATAAACAAAAAACCAAAATGTAAAGCTCTTAGGGAATCTTATAATAACTTACTCTTGAAGGGACCTCTGGAGGCCATCTAGCCCAACAGTCCTGCAGGGGCTGCCCTACAACGGTGGATCTTGATGTCCTGTCCAAACGAGGTTTGAAAGTTACTCCCCCCCCCCTTTTTTTTTTCCCTCCTTATATCCATACGGAATTTCCCTTATTGGACCTTGTGTATGTTTGCCTCCTGTCTTTTCATTATGCACCTCTTCTCAGAGCTCAATTTGTCTTCTCTGTCATCCTCTTTGGATGGCTGAAAAACTTCTCTGCAGCTTCACTTCTTGAGCAAGCTTAATTTCCTCCACCTTTACTCATATATCCTGAGCTACATTCCCTTAATTATCCCAGCAATCCTGGAATGCTAGACTTTGTTGATCATTAATTCCAAATACACTAAACTTGGTGCAGAGCTCTTCATGAGTAAAGAAGTCTGCCAACAAGTTTGTTATGAAGCCAGAAATCTTCCATTATTGACATCTCCTGCTCCTCCTTAGACATTATATCATTGCCATTTCCCTCAACGTGGAACATTTATAGTTTCATGACTCTAACCACACCAGGTTAACAGACACCAGACTTGCAAGGCAAACATCCTGCACCCCAAAAGAATTCACAATATACTTAAAATGAATATTGCTACAACACTGATGCTTTCTTCTCAGATATGTAGCTTTCAGGATGCATTTATATAGTATTTTCTGTCTCTTCTTTACTAGGGTTACAAAGAAATTTGTTTCAGTAGCCCTGTGACTCTACAGTGGTGTTAGCTGAAATAAATGAAGCAGCCCAAACTATTACTGAAAAAGACTTTTTAAGAAGAAAATATTGACAGGAATTCCTGTAATAACTCAACAGTCATTTGCCTGTTCTGAGAAGAGAAAAGCTAGAGGATACTCCTCTGACATCAGGATCAATAAAAATGATCAAAAAGAACAAAGACATTGAAAAAGACTTTCAGAAAGATAGTACAAAACTCCAGCCATGGGAAAAACCCTCTTTCCACTCTCATGAGAACTGCTAATCTGTCATTTAACCCCCACTCTTTGCAAAATAAATTATGAAACTAGAAGTAGCCAATGAATCACTGAAGTCTAATCTCTCTGACAAAACAGGCATAGGATTGCTATGAATTATTCTCTTGGTTTAATGCTTTGGGGTTATTGCTTTTTCCAATAGCGTGTGGGGAAAAAAAAAATCCTTCAGCTGTGGTTTAAATATTCCCAGGGAAGGAAGTTCTATCCTTAAAATTCATCATTTTATGCCCATCCATTTTGTTCACTGTCAGTCCTAGCTCTGTGGTGACTTGACCAGTCAGACACTTGCAGACTATATATTACAAACCTTAATTTCACAGCTTTGATGAGAAAAAGCTCTTTGAGACAACAGCTGAGTAAAGCTTCAGCTTCCCTTCCAAACCCCAGAATTTGCAAGACAAGGCAGTTTTGAGCCTTCTATCATGTCTACATTCCTCCTAAGAGCGCTGCTCTTCCTCGGTATCACTCTTCCCTTGTGAACACCAGGCCATAAATCGTAGTCGCCAGTTGCTGTTGTAACAGTCCCAAAGAGGGATGGGGATTTGGATATGGGCCTCTATTTCGTACACTCAGAGCCTACATTAGGCCAGTTTAAGATCCTATACATTTGACTGAGTGGCAGAATAAAACCCTTGACAGATTTGAAGCCTCTTCACAGTTTTCTTGAAGCAGCAACCTGAGGCCTCCTTCAGAGGTTGTGTTTTCTAGGCCTCGAATATTCTTGCTGCTGTGCTCTGGCCTTTCAGTTGTCTCCACTCTTCTTTGGTGGAGGGTCAAAAGTGAACATCCTACTCAGCTGGTGCCTCACCAACAGCAAAGAGAACTCAATTATTAAATTATTTTGAATTGCATCCCACAAACAAAATATTTTATCTTAAGACAGTTCAGTCCTCCTCTTTCCTTGAGGCAACATCATGACACTGCTGACTCATGTTCAGATTTATATGCAGAATAAAAGGAGTAAATTATTGCTAAATTTGTTTTCCATATTTAAATATCCAGCTTGAAATAAGGCCTTTGATCTCTGTTGCCAGCAATGTGCTTGAAGCTTGCCTTTTAACCTCTTTTTTACTCCTTCCTTCTGAAGTGGATTCCCTTTCAGCAGTCAACACTTTTTAAAACGTAACTATCAGTGACCGGGATGGTTGATTTTCAGACACATCAGAAGTCTATTCGGAATAAAGAAAATGCACTGAAGAGTGGTAGACTCAGACCATAAAAACTATGTATTTGAATCCTAGTTCTCTCTTTTATCCATAAAAGGGCTTTATTTTTCATTTTGGTTACCCCTAACCACCATCCAACACACCAAACCAGCACAGACAATGCACTTGACAAGGAAAAACGAAGTCCATCAAAAAAACAAGGAGCAGGAAAAAGAGCTACCATTATAAAATACAGCACTATTTAAAAGATATACTCTGCTGTCACATGGAACAGGAAAAGAAATGTTCTTTATTCACTCTGCTCTTTGAAGATTTGGCTATGTGGAACATCTTGGAGAACCAGCCTGTAACCGGGAAACTAAGAATCACCTGCCATGGTCAACAAGCTACACAGGCTCCGCGTTCAGCTGCATGTAGCAATTTGCAGCAATATGCCAAAAAAGAGATGAAAGCAACTGTATTTATCTGAGAGATACTCTTTAGGAATGCCTATTAAAAAAAAAAAAAAAAGAAAAAAAATCCCCCACACTACAGAATTGTAGTGAGTTTAGAGCATTTGGTAGTTTTCCAAAGAGGATGCTGATCTGCATTAGCCTTTTGGGGTAAGTAAGTAAAGGAAGAGTCAAAGGAAACATTTTAAATATGTGAATAGGTAGAAAAGATACACTTATATGAGCGCAAGCATCGTAAATTCCTAACGAACACAGATTAACAAACACTAGGAAGCAGTTGTAGAAGTTTTTCTTGATTCTAATAAAAAGATGCCCAATTTTTCTATTTGCTGTTGGGCAAATGAGCTAGTAGTGAATGAAACAACCTGTTTTCTGACAAAAATTTAAGCAGTTAAACTTGTATCTTTACTCTTTCGATCTTGAGATTTGCTTTAAGTTATGACCTGAGCCTTGAATTCCTCAAAGCAAATTAATTTAGAAAACCAAGAAAACAAAGAAGCCTCTGTTGAATATCCTCCTTCTGAAAGGTGTCAGGCAAATGTATTTTTTTCCTCTCCTAAGGAAAAGAGTCACAAGAAGTATTAAGAATACGTAAGAATTTACAGAAATAAACACTGATGTAATACCAGAAAAAGCAGAAATGAGCCATAAAATTAATAACTACAAAATGTGGTAGTGCAATGACGCCTTCAGGTTATGATTAATATTTTCCTTGTCTTACGTATCTATGTATGTACTGGAAGCTGTTATATACCACGCTGGAGCCTTCTTTCTGGAAAGCAGTGAAATTTATGCATTTATCTTCTAGAAACATTAAACTGTGAAGCACGAACTAAGAAGTTCAAGTGAGTTAACTTCTCTACTTCTGACACTGAGTGCAGAGACCATCCTTAAAACAGGCTGGAGCTTGAAAACTGCTCTCAAGTATTAGCAGTAGCAGAGTATTAGTCCTCTCGACTCTAGAAAAGCACGTTATTTGAGAAACAGATCTGTCTGGCTGATGTCTGAATGGCTACTTAAGGCATATTTTATTGCAGATCTTCAAATACAGCACTTTATAGCAACAGTCGAATCTGATAGATAATTATAGACTAGGGAGGTACCTTTAAACTCTAGTAAATACCATTTAAAACACATTCATTCATAATGAAATATGCTGCTGCCTTACATGAGACCAACAAACATGAATTGCATTTTCTGTTAATAAATATGTTTCTTCCTTTCCTTCAGGTACTCAAATCTAATATTTTTCCATGTTGTTCTAAACTTAAAACCAAAAACCAAACAAACAGATGTATTTTTCCAGTTTAACTTTTGTGTTCCCATTTTCAGCTAGAGGATGAAAATCATCCAACAGTAGCTAAGATTTCAAAGTGCAGGTTTCTGCAGAAGTAATGTTATCTTAGAGATAACACTTTCCAAGAGAAGCACTTTATTAATTTCAACAGCAATCTTGTCTGGTAATAGCATATGAAAATGCTTTGAGAGTTTACAGATGATCAGCTAATATTCTTTTAAATCAAATGATTAAAAAAGCCCACAAAAGAACCACAATCTACAATCATCTTCTGGAAGCTTTTGGCTTGTCTAATTTTCAGAAAGTTGCCTTAGCATAAGTGCTAGTAAATCTGCCATTCACAATAAAAAGCTATTGAAAAATATCTCAAAAAGTCAAGTTCCTGCTTTCTGAAATACAGTGGTGTACATTTCACTATACAGACACATTAACTAAGCAACTGTACAAAGCATCTTTACACACTGATCTTCTATTGCATGTCCAGCATATCGTATTCACATTTATTCCTTCCTGATTGATGCTTACAGCGACTAGTGCTTAGCATTTAGATTATATTAGAGATGAAAGAGCAATAGGATACTATTTAGAGAATCAACATTTTTTGATAACAGATTTGTGTTCGTATCTTTTAGAAGACACTGTGAACCGTTGTGAAATATCTGATTAGTAAGTGCCTAAATAAAATTCTTGCATGTGTATCCTCTTTAATCCAGCTTAATCACAGATGGTGACTGCATGCAGGACCAGTTCGTGCACCTAGCTCACTCCCTGAACCTTTCCTCTGTAGGTAGCTAGTATATTCATGTTTTTGAGAAGGACTTACGGAGCAAAAGTCTTTTTTAACCCATTCTTAATCAATTGTGCAAGTAGAGAATTACAATTGTCATTACAGAATGATCTTCAACTTCCTAAAGGAGATAGGGCTGAGGTTAGAAAGGCACATCCAGTTAGACAGTGACAT